>MJUT01017114.1:76651-100030 GCA_002080005.1 Gigantidas platifrons | reverse complement strand
AAAAAATTTGATGGAAAAAAGGGCAATAACTCCAAGATGGGTCATTAGATTTACTTCAAAATTGCAGGGTAGGTAGATCTTGCTGTGCTGATCATTTTTATCTTATGTCATATTTTTGATATTATTAACAGTTTTTGAGTTATTACCCAAAAACCTGCAATTTTACCATATGTTCTATTTTTAGTAAGTGGCCATGTTGGTTGGTGCACGGTATCACTGGACACAAAATTGAAACTAGACACCCTAGTGATGATTCAAACCAAGTTTGGTTTCAATTGGTCTAGTAGTTTCAGAGGAGAAGATTTTTTAAAAAGCTTACGACGGACGACGACGACGGATGCCAAGTGATGGCAATAGCTCACATGACCCTTCGGGTCAGGTGAGCTAAAAACATACCTTCAAGCAGCTCAAAATGGCTTATGAGGCACATTCACATCCCTGAAGAATCTTTCATTTTGCTACCTTAAAATATTTTTTTACCGATCGATCTTGTACAGCTAAGCTAAACATAGATGTTCATCTTGCCAAAAGTTAAATTTTATAAGGGTTGAATCACATTTTTTTATTAAAAAACTATTGAAAGACACACTTGGACAACAAAACACATGTACATCTAATGCACATCCGTTTTTAAGTTCCTATAACATTTTTTCTTTTTTAGCATTTGGCTATGACTTGGATAGATTGGTGGTCATGTCTATGGAGAATACCGAAAATTGTTGTTTTTCCAGCAGAAATCGATTGGAAATTGATGTGTCCCTCTTGTGTATTATATTATTTCATAGCAATTTTATAACTAAGCTACTCATTTCACGAAATCATATGCTGCCGGCCTACAAAAGGACATTGCTACCCTGGACCTCTCCAAAGCATTTAATACAGTACACCACAAGAAACTTGTATAAAAATGGGCGACTATGGAATATGGAATTTGCAGATCAATATTAAAACAACTAGCTAAATGTGTTCCTAACGAATATGAAATGGAAGAAACAACTGACTGATGAACCCTGCAAAGGAAAGCCCCTGGACCATAACCAAGTTGTCACATAAACGACCTCATAGATGCAATGAAATCTTCAGTAAGACTGTTTGCAGATGGTTATCTACTCTACAGACCGATAAAAAAAAAGGCATGAAATTTTCCTTTAGAAGACATCAACAACCTAGAAGCATGGGCAAATGACTGGGATATCCCTTTCAATGCCAAAATAGTGTTACATCTTAAAGGGGCATTATCTGCCAAATCGTAAATTTTTGCTACCCATAAAAACTATCAGATATGATTGATGCCTTAATAAAACGTGTACTTATAAATGTTATGAAATGTACATGCATCGGGGAAAAAGCATGTAACTGCTCGTGTTTTGAGATCGATCAAGAAATGGACGTCATCTTATTAATTATCGACCTTGTTTACGGAGTTTGTCGATTCGTCATTAAATCAGTACAACAATGCACTTATTTCTTATTTTTTGTGAATCTGCTTTTAGTCGGTATTAATTACGGACAAAGAACCATGCAAGTTGGCAGTTAATAAGCGACAAAATACAAATTATTCGTTTTTACCTGTCACTAGTAAGGTCAATTGCATACGGAAAAAGCAAGGTCAAATTATTTGCTTGCAAGTATTTAAGTAATCATGGTAATTTTCGTTCTCAAAATGCGGAAAGTGGTTCGATAAGCTGTTCAATGTGAAATATTTAACTCAGCATTAGGTTTCATCTGGGACTATTATACTGTATAATTGTATAATAGTTCCAGGTTTCATAAAATGAAATCTGCCATATTGCCACATGAATGTTAGATAGAATATATTTGATTGTACAATCAAGGACGATGTATGATACAATAGGAAGGGACTCGTTCATGGCTACCAATATCAACAAACTTGAAAAAACAACAAGCAGCAAAATTCATAACAGGAGATTACAAATCAAGAGAAGGATAGGTCCCAGTTATACTGAGCAGCCTAGAACTACAGACCTCCAAACAAGAAGCACTAGACAACAACTTTTTTTTCTGTACATAGTGGTCGTGGGACTGATTCCTGCAACAGACCCAGAGGATTATTTAAAAAAAAAAACATGCCTGCAGAAATCAATATTGACTAAGAAAATTGAGAACTGCCAGTCTACTTACTAGGTACATTATTGAATAAAGGGCTAAACCAAGCAGAGCATGATGAACCCCATCATGTCGACAGGGGAAAGTTGTATAAAGTAAGTGTGGACCTAGTACATTTGTATTTTTCTTGATACAGTAAACAGAGATGTTTAAACCCAACTGTATGACTTACTGGTCTTTAAGTGGAGCACCGATAATGGGTGACTTACATATATTTATTACAAAATGAAACGAAATCTGTTAATTCTCAATTTGTATTGTACATGTAGTGTGACATCATCACCAGTAGGATCTTTTATCACCATTTATAACAGCAGAACAAATCTTATAGATTTATTGCTCTTTTGAACCAAGGACTATAAAATTGGTATTTGTTGTTTCTCAGCCAAGCATTCAGCATTAAGGAGTTAGAACAAACAATGATTGTCTCCTAATAAAAATGTGTCTAGTGGAACTAGCACTATAAAAATCCTAATATACATGTGTAAGTGTGTTGGTCTAGTGCAAAATGTAAATCTTCATCTCATCCAAATATAACTTGTTCGCACCATGTTACAGCTGAATAATTTTGTATTAAACAACAATAAATTGCTTAAGACTTTTCGGCCCAGATTGGAAAATTAGTACTACCAATATTTCATTTCCAACTACAAGAAGACCTCCTATTATTTAACATAAATCAAATCCTATGAACAGACAAATCCATCAATATTGTCAAGATATCAGATTCTTCCTGTCACATTAATACTAAGACAAACTTATTAGTTAAGGTTAACTCCATATCCACATTATAACTAAATACATTGTACAGTACAAAGTTTAGGTAGGGTAATAACTTTAGTGTAAGATACTGAGATAGATAACAAGTATGAGGCTAATTTCTTCTTTGGTGGACTGGGTAAAATTTTTTTTATACCAAATCCAAGAAAAAAATATATATATCATAAACAAAATTATCAACTCCCTAAACTTTAAGAATCAGTAAAATTGATCATCAGATAAGTGAAACTTTGACAGTTTATAATAAATCTATTTAACATTGTTCAAGTGTTTGCTGGATGTTAATAATTTTATTTTATATATAGATCCACTAACATCTAACATCATTCAGTACCAGGTCAACTTTCAATTGACATTCAGAACCTTTCTACTCTGTTTATTAACCATTGTACTGTTCAATACCTCAAGATTGTATAAGCTGATCACTGATTGGTCACTTAAATTGTGATCTCTGATGTTATCCTATACTGAATGTTGTTAGATGTTGTCAATCATTAGATAAATGAAAATTAAAAAAATCAAACAATATCCAATTTATGTTAATCACTTCTGTTAATTATGCAATCTTCAGATTTATCTTAATATCTACATTATTACCTGTTAACTTTTGTTAAAAGTAAAACTTCGCTAAAATACAAAATGACATTAAATGGCTGTATTTGTGGTATAACAAAGGATTAGTATAAACAAAATAACAAATCAGTGTCGTACTGCTCTTATGTATTGTGTACCTTACCTACATATTTTTTTACTCTTGGATTTGATATAAATAGGTTTTTTTTTCATTTACCAACAGGACCATGTGTTCCAGAAGTTCTTTTTTTTAAGTAAAATAAACAACCAAATAGTTTTAAGTTTTAATGACCATGACTTTTTGAACAATACTATTTACAAATATATACAATATTTAAATAATTCCATCATTTAACACACTCATATACAGTCTTTCATCCTTCTAAAAACAGCCTTACACACATACATTTTTATTGTGACAACTTTTTGTGTGAAATAAATAAATGGGATTTGAATGATAAACAAGAACACAAAAGATGAACAAGATAATACTATTTAAATTAAATAAATATTCTTAAATCACTATGTCAATACAAACTCATGCAAAAGAAAGGAGCAGTGATCAACACAGTCAACAGATACACTATCTATATGACTAAGATGGCCACCATAAGTTGACAGGGTTTCAGTTTGGGGCATTTTCTAGGCAAATGGCCTAAAGATTTTGAAAATGACCTAAACTTTGAAGACTTTTAGGACAAATATTTAGTTAAGTAAATAGGGAATGACTGATAGGAAATACCACTTTTAGGACAATTGTCTGTAACATTATTAGGTCTAACAAAAACCCTGGTTGAGCTATCTTAAAACTAGAATCTTTTTAAACTTGAATAATGTATTTCAACATTATACAATTGCCTTGTAAAGTTAGGTTTTAAGCACAATTTGATTTTTTTTTATAATAAACTAGAGTTTTAAACAAATGTCTTCTGCTTGTGCTTTGTTGAACATGAATTATTTTGGATTGATTTTTGGTGTTTTAATGCCACTTTCAACAATATTTCAGCTACATCATGGCGACCAGTTTTAGTGGTGGAGGAAGCCGGAGTACCCGGAGAGAGCCACCGACCATGGGCAAGCAACTGGTAAACTTTATCACTTGCGGTTGCGAGTCCAGTGCACCCTTTTTTGTAATTTACAAAGCCGGGCGCGAACCCACGCCGTATTGGTGATAGGCTTGTATGAGTTGTTAGATCCAGCGACCTAACTCATTGAGCCACACGGGCCCCTGAATTATTTTGGTTATTATATAAAAAAGTGTATATATTGTCTATAATGAACATGAGCTCTACTTAGTTGTTTGAAACATTTTTTTAATCTATTGATAAACAAACAATACAGAACTTATATAAATATAACAATTTCACTTGTATTAGGTTCAAACAATTTGCTTTTAAATGTCCAAGTAAATTTAAACAAAGCATAAAGTTACTGTGTATGGATACACAATAATTTAGCTTAAAATGATAGCATGTTGCTTCCTCTAAAATCTATCAAATTGACTAGAGCCCTATCCCTACCCAAATAATAACAAGTTAATATTTGGACTGTCCTATGAAAAAAAGTGTTCCAAGTTTCAGAGAATGGAAATAAAATGTTCAGTTATTAACATACATGTGTGTTTGAATATGACAATAGATGGTAAACCCGTTTTACCAATTTACAATTACAAAATGTTTGTGGTCAAGTAAGATCATGAATGAGAAGATGGTTTGTAACTGAAAATGATAAAATGATTCTAACTTAAATACACAAGATGTAGTTCGTGCTATGAATCACATCCAAATATGATGTTAATATTTAGTAGCATTATGCACAAGAGCAAATATGCACTGATGATACATGCAGTTTAGAAGAAACACAAATTGATGTAAGTAATGTTTACATGCATAAAAATAAATAACCATGACGATGGCACTTGTCTGATTTTTGATAATAATACTGGAAGTCTTGATAGCATCAATCATCAATTTATTTACCAATAAACATTATACAGCTATTGGTATTAAACAGTATTTGTTTTAATAGATTCATCATCCATATACAATGTAAAATGAATTGTGATGGACAACACATTATAGACCTTGACCTTCCACTTTAAACCAAATGACTTTTGGTTATTTCCACTTTATTTTTGTTATTAAATTTGTTGTTGTTCTATTACGCTTCAAAACATAAAATGCGTTGTGATTGTATGCAAGTTTTGTCAAACTAAATGCTGGTTAAATGGTGCACAAACGAAAAATCATGCCAAGTGAACCATTACATTCTAAGCATGCATATATTGCATCTGATGACATATTATTAGTTAAAACGGGCAATAACTCCTTCAAAAATCGTATTGCTCTGATATGCAAATCTTGATGATATGGTAATATGCAACCATACAAAGTTTTGAGGAATTCTCATTTAAAATGTAGGAGTTGCACATACAAACTTTTGTGATGAACAGGATAATATTATATCTCCTCCCAGATGGGAGGGAACATAACTATGCAGAAAATATCTGGATGTCCAAAATCACAAGTCTCAATTCTAAGCCCTTATGTCAAGATTTTTAGGGATTGTAAAACATTTGTATATGATGCTATATGTTCAATATTTAAGTTGAAAGAGTTTTAAAATGCTGAACTGGCCCCAAGTCTGTACTGAATAATGAGTATTACTTTTTAAATAATATTTTATATATATAAAATTTTGGATTTGGGGATTTGGAGATATGCATTTTGGAATAAACTTTAAAAAAAGCACAAAATGAAAATAAAATCTTTAAATTGTTTTCATCAGTTACATATAGAATAGCGAAAAGTAAATATGAAGTAAAATCATTTAAAATATCCCCACCATTCTACTTAAATCACATTATGGATGTTTTATTTCTCTAAAAGTTCTGGTCATGGACACTTTGTACTTGAACTTTTAGTGCATTTGTATGAATATTAATATGATGAATATTTGGATGCAGAAAACATGATATCTAAATGATTTTACAATAAAAATATCGTGTAATGCTGATTGATTCTGTATTATACATCATAAGTTGTCACAATCATAAGGTTCTGGTCTAGATGGACATGGTGGTAAGTGGAATACCATTTGTCACTGTTCTCAAATAAAAATAAAGAGGGCACGGCATGATAAAATACAAAGACTTCCTCCTGACCCAATTTTACTAATAACGATCATTGTTCAGCAACTACATCATTAAGTAGAATCTGTTTGAAAAGTGAAGGAATTCATGAAGAATTTAGATTAAAAAAATAATAATAAAATAAAAAATGTTCAAAATCAAGCAAGCAGCCAAAATTCATTTTACATTTCCATTTTTATATATCTATCTTTAAAATTATTAGGTACAGCTATATGAGGAGAAAACTGCAACTGATGAAAAGTCATGAAACAGTGTTCAACCCTGACCATGTCCATCTGTTCAAAAAACAATATTAGTAATATAACAATGATATTGTTGTACCACAAGGATGTTTCAAATTGTTAAAGGCACTTACAATTATTGTCTTATTTCAATTTAAATACAGATGGAAAAAAGAAAAAGATAAAAAGGCCACTCTCCCTTTGACATGTTATATTATTGTTCTTTATAATTTTTTTTTAACCAATAATGGTATCATAATATAAGAAAACAATATCATTTTATTTTTTTAAAACAGGGTAAAATATGAATTTGAAAACAACTATTGCTTTGAAATTAATAATAATATGATGAACAGCATTGATGATAAAAAGAAACAACTTTCACGTTATTCTTTTTATAAATATTAATAATGTTTCCCTGAATTTCATATCATATAAAATATTTACTATCAGTTAAACATCTAGTGTCTACAATTTGGAATATTTTTTTCAACATAAAGAACTTAACAGTGAATAAAAACAAATAAATACCAAAAAGATTGCAATGAAAACATAAAATCAGCCTATTTTGATTTATTTCATGAAAACATTAAATGGAAATCGTTTCTGTCCCCCCAACAATGTCTGATAAAAATTCCTATCACACTTCACTTGATTTCTCACTCTACAGAAGTACAGTTGTTATTGATTTAGAAAAAAGGGGGAAAATGCAAAACTACTCCTAGTTCCCATGACAAATTTCAGATTCAGCTAAAAAAGTGAACATAGCAAGTTTTTTTTTCAAGGAACAATAAAACAAGGATCAACAAAGGGCACCGGCATGACTGTTGGTTGGAGATTAATGACTTTCTTATTCTTATTGTTCACAAGTTGTAATCAAATAATTGTATTCCGTTCTAAGACTATAGATAAATACTACTGACTTCATTTGACGGGGCTATATCAAAATAGCGACATATCGAAATAGCGACATTATCCATAGATCAAAACGGCGACAATTTTAATTACCTATTTGAAAATTATATATCAAAATAGCAACTTAAGTTAATTGATTTTTACAGGTGAAAGATAGAGAAAATTAAACAAAATAAATAAATAAATATCACGACAAGAATTTGTCAAACTTATGGCATACAGAGCGCAACCAGTTATTAACTTGTAAAATTCTACTATACTAGTGCTTGCGATGATTTTAAAAGTTTTAAAACATGGAACAATTTAATAAAGTTTATTTTAGCTACTGCTACTTTTATTCATCCTGCTCAACATCCTACTTCCACCTCCCCGTTGGTGAGCAGGGCGCAATAGATATTTAAGCTCACCTGTCCCACCGTTGTCATCGTCATCCGTCGATAACTTTTCACATTTTCATCTTCTCCTCTGAAACTACTTTATAGGAATGATGACTAGGAGACCCTCTACCCTCTACAAAAATTTACTTATTTTGTGCTGATTGGGTGGTATACATGGTGGCAATGGCTGCATAAAGTTATGAGCCATTTTATATATTATTAAAGTATTGTTAAATACAGGTAAAGGTCGCTGTTTTGATATATCTGTTATCGCTGTTTTGATATGTCGCTATTTTGAAAATACCGAAAATGTCGATATTTTGATCATTCCCGCATTTGACAAACTCTCTGCAAAGACAGTCAATGACTATGTAGGTCATGCCTAATTACTGATTAATAGCACAATTTTCAACCGATATTCTCATAAAACTTTTATCTTTGCGATGTATAAACTGCAAATTCACAGCAAAACAAATTACAGAAGAAAAAACTCAAATTTAAGACACTATTCCTTTAACAATGAAATATTATAAACTTAACAAAAAATGTAACACCATTTATCCCAAAAAATTACACAGGAATAAATTATTTTAAAATTCACTTCATCATTGTTCCTCTGTATGTGGTTTTAGTGCATGGAAATAAAGTTATACCCAAACGTCAGAATTTAGCTTAACAGCAACAAATAGAAAATAAAACTTTAAAAAATCATTGTTCAGTAAATGTGAAATCCAAAATAATAATGTGTTTTCTAAGCATTGTTATTCCAACAAATTTGCTAACAATGAATTTGAATAACAAGAGAAAAAACAGCAGTTTCTTAAGCCTTAAAACAGTTTAAAAAGTAATTGTCTTCCATTGCACCAAATACAATTGTACTCAAATTTATAACTTTATTTTTTTCACAATACACATTTTTCTCTTAATAAGATCTCTGGCAACATATTTTAATACAACTTTTAATTTTAATTTAAAAGTTAACAAAAAGTTAAAAATTATTTTACAGGTGAAAAAAAATGTAAAATAATATATTTAGCACTAGAAATAAAAAGTGATCCTTCACATTTTTAATTAAAATAAAAGAATATTGCTTATTTAGAAAACTCAGAAAATGAGTTTTCGCTTATTTTTGTTTAAAAACATGAAAAAAAACTTCCATCTCACAAGATTTTAAAAAAACCTCATAGACTGATGACTAGTAATATTTTGTTGGCGTCTGTTTGAAGCTCGTTGTGGTCCTTTACAATTAATTTAAATGAATAAATAAAAACACAAATCATCTTTGTAACATTACCGATAAGTAGGATCCCAAACAATACCACGAATAAAGTCCTCAATTTCACGATCTAATTCTGGAGCGTAATTGTTCATGTTTGAATAATGACTGTATGGTGGCTGAACTGTTGGCATGGAGACAGGTGTTGGATGAGGCATGGAAAAGGGGGGTGGATACATTGCTACAGATGTTGGAGGTGAAATAGGTGATATCCGTGCACCAAGTGGTGATCTTAACTGAGTTGATTGTGGTTGATAGTTTGTAGGAAAACTGATAGATGCTGGTATAATCGGCACTGAAGGTGATGGAGGGTTAGGGATGGTTCCATCTGAAGAAACAGGAGAAAGAGAATGAGACACTGATGCTGGTCGATAAGGGGATTTACTTGGGGATAACCCTTTATTTGACATCGGTGAACCTGATGCTGAACTGGATGCTGGAGACTGAGATCCAATATTTGACCCTGGCGACGATAACATTGGTGAGTCTGAAGAGATTGTTGAATTGACAGGTGTCGGAGAATCAAGGCTGATTACCCTAGGACTACTTGAACTTGTGTTGGAGGGAGCTGGTTCTGGCGTTCGTGATCCCTCATCATCCTCGTCACTGTCAAGTGTCAGATCAATCACGTCCATTTTTGGTTTCTTTACTGGTGATGCACCTGAAAAAAATAATCCTAATTAATAAAGGACAGATTAAAACATACCAATCCAAAATTCGTTTTTCTAATCACACATGATTTTAATTAATAATTGTTAACCGAGTTATTAAACCAGAGGCTTACAAGAGCCCTGCCCTGATTATTATCTTATAAACTGGCATATTGTTGGATATATTGATAAGGGCTTCCTCCTCACATAAATACACCAACAATGTAAGGGATCATTCATGGACAGATTGACCTCAATCATGTTTGTAGTTACTAAGAAAAAGCATCTATTCATATTCCCATAGGAAAACGTGTATTCTTTAATTACTGCGTTGCTTCACTACTTATGATTTATGTTTGATATAAGGAATGCAACAGTAATAACGGGGGCCGTCGTGGCCATGATTGTATGGTAGTTGGATTCACTACTACCTAGTATGCAAGCAGTGCCTATCACCACTGATGTTGTGAGTTTGAATCTCGGACAGGGCGAGGCATACAACATTATGTGATAAGGTGACTGGAGACAGGTCAGTGGTTTTCTCAGGTTTCCTCCATCAATAAAACTGGTCGCCACAATATAACTGAAATATTGCTAAAAGTGGGGTTAAACACCACCAAACAAACAAAAGTAATTCCAATATTTAGATTGATTGATTGGTGTTTAACGTCCAGCAATATTTAGTACACAGATTTTAAATTTTTGTTTACACTTAGAAGACATTTCATATAGGAACTTGTTTTTCATTGTCCGACACTGGATGTAATTTTCAAATGTGACGACATTGGTACTGCGACCTCAGGCTGTGAAGTATAAGTTTTTGTTTCACTGGGAAATCTCAGTCTATGTCATAAAATGAATATATTCTCATGTGAACATTTTAAATATATCTGAAAAATGACATCAAAATTTAGATACATTCTACCATAGATTGGTGAGAAAAATATTAAAATAACAAATAAGAATAACATAAGTCTGAAAAAGTATATAAAAAAAAAAAGAAAAAAAAGCAAACAATTGTATTATAAATAAGATGGACAATTGTAAGACTAATGAGAGGGAGAAATCATTAACATACAAAGCTTAAGTCCAATAAAAGTTCAATTTTATATATCATTGTGTTTTTTTAATAATTGCTCTTTTCGTGTAACAAATTAATATAATTGATTTTAAATTAAAAACAATTATTATTTCATCTGAAGTGAACGCTTGTAAAAATAGTATCAGGGTCAAAATGGCTTGTACACCGCCATGCATTTAAGTTTTATAAAGTGGTGTTGTTACTCTTAAATGGTGTAATAAGAATTACATACGATTTTGTATGAGTCTTTCAACAAGAAAAATTACCCTTTCACATACAAACTTTAACTCCTTCTTGATTTTATAATGTGACAGAGTTCACACATAAATAATGTGATGTTTCAGAAATTGTTAACTTACACTTATCACTGGGTTCTGAGACTGCTGGTCGTGTATTTTTAACTATAGGACTAGCTATCACATGTGTTTCTTTCTTTGTATTTAGTCGAGTCCAATTTCCATCTTGATTGAACTGTATTTCATTTACATCTGGTGCCAGTTTTAAAATTTCTACAAATAATCTGGAGAGAAAAAGATCTTCATTAAAGAAACTATATATTAAACATAATAATTTAGTACTAGTCACCTCAAAATTTATTATTTCTTAGGATCTTGGGGTTGAAGAAATTAATTTATAAAATATGTTCTAGCCACGATATAGCTGAAATACTGATAAAAGTTGGCAGCAAGACCAATCAATCGATCATCAAAATTCAAATTTATAAATAACGTAAATGGTTTTATTGAGTTGAAGCAAGATCTGCAATTTATTTATTGCTGTTCTTGGTTTGACTATCCAACTATTGATTTGTGAGTGTTATGATCCTACTAAACAGTCTAATCCTGCTGCTTTATTGTATCTATCCCACATAAAAACATATGAGCCAGAGAACTGATTGGTTAGACTGCCCACAACCAGTGAGTGATAAATCACTTTTTTCCCCCATACAATTCAGGACTAAAAACAAATAGTCAAATGTGTATATTAAAGGCACTCAAGGGAACCTGAAAATGTGTCCTTTATGAGCAGTTGCCCTTTATATACAGGTTAAAATTATAGGCACTATCCTTAAATGGGAAAAATAAGACTGTCCTTTATAGACAGTGATTTGTTATATAGAGGTGCTAATTAAGGCAGGTTTGACTGTACTATCCACCAGGACTTCTTTCTTTAGAACATAAAAGTTAGAAGTTTAGTTGTATAGTCAATAAGGTTTCTCTTCCTAGTCTAAATATATGTCAGGTAGTGACACCATCTTATTTTATAAATCAACACAAAACTCTTCAAAGGCCGTCCGATCATCATCCATTTATAGCTTGGGTCAATCAGTAGAGCGATTACTGAGAAACAGGCTTTCCTAACTATCCCCACTGGTTGTATCAGACCAAATTTCCCTTTACGTTCAATTACATTAAGATTTTTGTAAACTATTTAATTACCCGTCTATAATTAATTTATGGAATGGAGCAAGTTTATCACACACAGGACACATCCAGGTTGGCTTTTTCTCGTTCATCATTAGAAATATCATCGCATCACTGCACTGTAAATGTGTACAAGAGCTCGCCCGAATGGGGATACTCATTCTCATTTTACCAAGCTGAAAAAAAAAATCAAAATGAATGTCAAATCAACAAATGTTTCTTATGCCATAGTAAATTTGTTTTTTTGTTTTTGTTTGTTGTTTTATATTACATTTTGTTCTTCTTTATTAACATCTACATATTTAATTGGAATTACAGAGATTTTTCATAACACAAATTTTTTTTATTTTTCAAACAATTGTGTTTCCATTGCTGGTTCATATGATATTTTTTGTGACAATCTCAACAAAGCTGACATAATAATAGGGATCATACAATTTCATTTTCCTTGAAATTATTTTCTATTTTTCAGGAAAGTGACATAGTCATGAAAAACCCATTCACTCGTTTTTTGTTAAATTTTCTTAACTGCTGTCTACATCCATCAAACTTGAGACCCCTTGATACTAAATTCCTAATCTCATGATGAATTTTTCACATTTATTTCACCCTCCCACTTCCTTTCAGGATCTCTTCATCCCAATGATCGACATGCTAAGGTTGGTTCCATTTGACAGTTCTATAGAGAAGTTAACGGTGCCCATTGGACTGGCGTGTCAACCTATTTTTTCCGGTTACATTGACAGAATTATGAATTTATCTAACTTACAGGACACATTAGAGACACTCTGAGACTAGTTGTGTCGATTTCACTGTCAGGATCACTTTGTAATTTTTCTTTGACTGTAAAAGACAAGAATTAGATTACATGTATATGAAGGCTATACCAAAACTTAACATATAATACATGTTAATACATTATCATACTAATTACGTCATCTCTAAAATAAACTTCCCAACTGCCCAAAAAAAGAATCCTTTAAGAAATATGGGTCTTAAATTTTATTTAATGATATATCCAACCTCTAAAAAATGTAAATCACTTTTCATCACCTTTGAAATGAGTGTTGAGGCACAAGAATAACAAAGTTTTCATTTCAGGTGTTGACCTCTTGGAACTGTTTTATCTCAGAAACCATAAGAGATAAGTCCATTATAATAAGACTAAATAAAAAACAAAACATTAGAGGCACGTCAATAAAAATAAAGATGTCAATATCTATACCAATTTTGTTTCATTTTAGAGAATAAAACTTACTTAAAGCTCTGGTATGGTCTGGATGTCGATTTCCAAACTGTTTTAATCTCATCATCAGTATATCAGATGATAATTTCTTTACCAAGTAAATGGCCACACAATATCCCTGAAAACAATACAAAAAACAAATTAATTCATTAAAAAATAGTCAATACATCCTTTAAATATTCAAATCATTAATAAGCGTTACATGTACAATAGTTTCTAAAGTTTGTCAGTGACTTGCGACAGGTCTGTGGTTTTCTCCGGTTTCCTCTACAAATATAACTGACCAATACGATATAACTGAAATGTTGTTGAAAGTGATGTTAAACATCATAAACCAACCTTCATCTCTTTTAAAACAACAATTTAATTATTATCTGTTATATACCACCATCTTGGACAATATTTCGATTGTACCCTTTGCATTTAAGGTAGCACTTGAGGCAAACAGATTTTTTTCATAATTGTTTTTTCTTGTACAGTAAAGTCAGAGACATAACATGATAAATCATTGTGATAGTCCAGTGTTTTCAGAAATAATTTCAATAGGAGGAAAAAATTGGCAAATAGGTGGAAAAAAAGATATCGGCGAGGGGTCTGGGGCCGCTTAAGGCCCACAGCAGATCCAGGGCAGAGCCCTGGTAGCGGGCGAAGGGGGTGGGGGTTTTAGCAGGTTTTAGATATTTAGCATATTGGGGCCATTTTCTTGGCCTCTCAGACTATCTGCTGCCCCCCCCCTTTCTCTTACCAAGAAATGCATTAATAGCTCTTTGATGAACCATACTAGTATTTTGAATTCGACTGAAATTTTAAAGGTAAAAACATATACACTGCACACTTTTTCTTTCAAGCATATTTTTGTAGGCTAACAAAAAAAATTAGTTCAGTATGCTATAATAATGTATGTTTATCTTAACTAATATGTTTTTGTAGAATTTATTATTTTTATATATAAATAAAGCAAAGTATTTTATTTAAATTCACAGAAAAATAAAAATTTTAGTGGATCTTTTCAACCATTTGTCTTTATCAGGAAAAAGCTTGTAATATTTGTCCATTTCAAAGGTTTCAATATTTCCCAAAAGCCTAAATCAAGTCCTCTATCGTATTTTGCACAAAAGACAAGTTTAAATTTGGTGCCAAATTGATATCCGATAATTTTTACGTGTCCGTTCCGGCGTGATTCTTGTTCTTATATTTCATATACAACATGTATTGATGTTCGTTCATTAAAGCGTTTCTGAGATTGCGACTTTAATTTTGTCAATGTCCTTGAACTTCATCAAAGCATGGAGGCACGAAATGATTACAATAAAAGAGTTTTGATCTGGCGTTTCACTTTAGTTTTAATCAAAATAAATTATGGACAAATTGGAGATCAAACAGGGCTCTTTTATACAACAAACCCAGTATTTTATACCAGTGCAAATAAATTATTTTTACTGGATTTGTCCGACGTACCGGCACGCTTGGGAATCTCTGACATTTGTCTGATTTTTTTCACTTGTCCCGTCGGACAACCGTAATACAAGATCTACTTGTCCGACGTCAGTTTTCACTGGTATCGGACAAACGTTAATGTCGAGGCCTGGTGGCATGGAAATTGACTTTCTAAAACAAATCTGACCTCACGCAGATAGGCTACTGAGTTATTTTTGACGGAAATTTCATAGCCAGAAAAAACTCTACGATAGGCGGCTGATGGCTTAAATTGAAAACACTGTAGTCATATCACTCATCTTAGTAATTTGGATACTAGTATATCTTTTGTTCTATTTAATATATTTTCAAAATTTCTTTTTCATTTAGAGTGTTACTTACTACTACCCAAAAGGCATATCAAAATAAGTAAATACAAATGTAGATTAAACAGACTAAAAGATAGATCAGTATCACTAAGAAGAGTGATACGTCTATCACAGTGATTTATCACACTGTCCCTGACTGTACTTTTGTACATTTGTTGTTCATCACAGCTGAGATATTGACCTTTGACCTTCCAGATGTAGGACAAACTAGTGATGTAAATCTCACACCTAATGTCAAAGTATAACTAACTTGGAATGGACAGTGAATTTTTAATACATTTAATTAGATGAATATATAGATATATGAAATAAACAGTGTGAGGGTTATACTTAACGAAATGACATATAAGGTCACTACCTATGTAGTCCCATGGAGGATTGAAAGTTCTGTACCATGAAGTGGAGGCAACACATGGGAAAATCAGTTTTTGCACCTTTCTCTGCTTAACGAGTGATTTTTTATCACTTACAAAAATTGACAACCCTATGGTTAGCTCTAGTGACCTGATTTTAGTACATGTTGTTCAAGGGAGAGTATTCTTCAAACATTCTCATATTTTATTAAAAAGTTATCTGTCCGTGTTGTTAATTAACCGAAATTGGTGGCTGAAATTTGTGTGTATTTCATGATACATTATGTATAACTTGTTTATTAAAAAAGATTATAATATTAAATTCCAATTTCAAAGAAAGAATAATTTTCTATGAATACATTAATATCAATACATGTATATTGAATTTTCATACAGTACTTTTTCAGGTTATAAGCTGTCAAAAGTTAATTGGCCATGATAAAAACATCTGCCTTTAGTGTAAGGTAAAAACTTACTGTATAGGTGTAAATGCCCACCAGGGTGGAATTTTCAATTAATCAATATTTAATTGAAATCCACATGAAAATTTGTTAATTTATGTTCAACAAGAAATGATCATTTTAGAGCTAAAATTAATAATTATGACACGAATGGTTTGTTTAAACACAAATTTACCACTTTATAATTCTAATATGATTTACAGTCAAACCTGCCTTAACGGTGACCTGAAATAAGCGGTCACCTCCGATATGCGGCCATTCCAATATCCTCCCGACTGTTTTCGCTATTCAATTTAACTGAATTAAGCGGTCACCTGCTTTACGCAGTCAACGGCCATCGAAATCGGGACAGCGGACACCCTTTTACTTTGTTAAACAGTCATGTGGCCAAATATTCAAATCCATTCAAATTAGGTTTGCTATGTCAAAATAATAAATTAAATCAATTAACAAACCTGTCCAGGTGTCAACAGCATGGCCTCCAGTGTTTACCATGTCAGGTGATATTTATATTGATAACTGTTAATTATCATTTGTAAAGAAAACAATTGGATTTCTTAATTGAAACCTTGAAGTCATAATCATGAATGAAATATCATTTAATGATAAATTTGAAAACGTTTGATGTCGTGACAACAGAGTACAATGGAAAGAAAACTCTGAATTGAAGCCATTCAACAGTCTGTTGTGTACATCGATATCACTAATAAATTTTATGAAACAATATTCATTTAAAATCCCTGAACCCTCTCTTAACAACATTCCAACATCTTGTCAAATTGCCGATAAGCTTTTACAACAGACTAGATGTTTTTTTTTTTTATTATTAGTGTTCAATTACATGGTATTTGTAGATTTACATGAAAGATTGTTTTGTTGACAGTTTCGTAAATTTTAAATACACGATTGTGTATTGCCGTATTATGTAAATGTACATGTTCATGATGCATAATCAAATGCATGTTTCTTTTCTCTCTCGAAGTTTCCTGACAATTATTGAATCTATAATTGGTAAAATTTAGATAATAACACCTCATCAGAGAATGTTTTTATTTATTTAAAAAAATCAATACTCATGCATGTGTTGAAAATATGTACAAATGATTATCAAAATATTGTAAATGACTGACATTAAAAAGAATTGGCTAACGTTCCTAAAATCTCAAACCTTGATTTTTTATTTATTTAACAAAAATCAATACTCACGCACGTGTTGAAAATACGTACAAAATACGTAAAAATGATTATCAAAATATTGTAAATGACTGACATTAAAAAGAATTGGCTAACGTTCCTAAAACCTCAAACCTTGATTTTTTATTTATTTAACAAAAATCAATACTCACGCACGTGTTGAAAATACGTACAAATGATTATCAAAGTATTGTAAATTACTGACATTAAAAAGAATTGGCTAACGTTCCTAAAATCTCAAACCTTGATTAAGAGGTCACCCGTGTTACACGGCCAATTTCGGACCTTCCCTTGGGTGGCCGCTTAAAACAGGTTTGACTGTACTTAATTAGAAATCCTTTCCTTTGATTGGGTATAAGCGCTTATGGAGGTGGAGTTTTTGTCAGGTTATTTTTCGAGAGACGATGTTCACCAGACTACTTTTTCGCAATGTAAACAAAATGGCGGCTTGGGATTCCCGATAATAGAAACAATGTTTATTGTTAATAATCGACAATTATTGTTAGATATGAAATAAAAAATAAATGCCAATGAAAAAAAAGCTTTTATTGTTGACATAAAAAAAAATTTGACTTTAGACTTTTGTAATTTATCGTCATCCTGTGACGTAGTTTACAAGGGACGTTGGTGATATTGATACAAGCTGGTTACTGATTTATTTTATGATTTTGTATGCATTTTACTTGTTTAAGTAGCCAAATGCAAAATGCCATCAAATTGGAAAATATCAGTAACTTAATTACATCACCGTCTAGTTGTCAATGTAGGAAAACTACTGTAAACATGAAGGTTAATGCATTTTGTTATTCATGAATGACACACATCAATGGAATGTATGTGTGCATACTGGGGATCCCCAAAGGTAAATTTTCAAAACAAATGAAAAAAAATATATACTTAGTTACAGAATTATAAGGATTAAATGCATTTTTTCTGGAGTTTATTGATGTATAACCTGGACCAAGTCACTCACAAACTTACACAAAAGTCCTTCTGTTTGTGAGTGACTTGGTCCAGGTTATACATCAATAAACTCCAGAAAAAATGTGTTTAATCCTATAACTTTAACCATGTACATGTACATACAGAAATACACATTTTACAACAGATTCATTAATTTCATTACATCTACAATCTTGTTAAATATAAACTATAGTAGGTTTTCTGACAATAAAGAACAACATATATACAGTCGAACCTGCCTATGCAGTCACCTGTATTAAGCAGTCACCTGTATCAAAAGGTCATCTTTTTTTTGTCCTGTCATAGAAAATTTCATATGAATTTAACCTCTTTTAAGAGGTCACCTGTCTTATAAGGTTACCATTTCTTTGTTCAAAAGGTGATATCTTAATATAGGTTTGACTGTACAACAGTACCTAAATAACAAGAATAGACATCTTACCCGTCCAAAGTCTGTGGCCCACGAGACATCGATCTGATTAGGCATGGTAGGTGATAAACGACAAAATGATGTGATGTCAACAGGTCTTCCTGGACGTTTAGGTTCTACTCCTGGTTTACTTGTGGGAATGGGATTCTGCAAGTACATGATTATATATACAATGTAATACATTGTTAATTTTTCTTGATATTCTATTGAATCTTATTTAAATAACAATTTAATAGTCTGGTAAATAATTATGCTGTATTCTAAGAATTTATTTATTTATTTTTTTCCAACAATATTATGTAGTCCCACTTTATAAAGCATATGCATATGTAACAAAAGAAAGTATTTTCATTCAACGACAAAAATTCTTACCATTATACATATCCAAGTCATTCATTGCAAGTTGAGAAAACTAACCTTTTCTAAAAACTCTAAAATTGGCTTTATTTAAATAGAAAAACTATTAAACATTTTCCAAACATTTCTACTTAATACTCTCCAGCATTAAAGATATGTTTCCCATTTGGTACAGGGATGATTCTACTATATAGCTTAGGGCCGCCTAGCGGCCCCAAAATAATCGATGTGAAAATAATTTCCCAACTCTGAAAAAAAATCGATATTTCCGGAAATGGGTCCGTCGCCGGTTTCGGCAAATATAAACTTTCACAGGTTGTCGTCGAAGCATTTTAAAATTAGGATCAGAAATCTGTCAATCGATCGCATTTCATTACATAACAATGATTGAATCCAATAACGTCAACGTCAGGGTCCCAGATTAACCTTTTGTGCATAATAGCCAACTGGGCTACTGAATTTTTGATTTGAGACTGCTAGCCCAGATTAAAAAGCAGTAGCCCAGGTGAAAATGACAAGGGCCGCTAGTGGTGTTGGGGGGTTATTTCCCCCCCCCCCCAAAGAAAATTTTGTATTTCTTAAGCCAAATCCTGTATTTTACACACATTTTTGAAAGAAATAAAACTAGTTAAGTGGATTTTCTCCAATATATAAACATTTGGTACATATTTCTTGATTTAAAAAAAAATCAACTACCAGAACTTTGGAAATTTACCGAAATTTAGAGTGCTCCTTAGGCAGAGGATTATTCTATAAACTACTTATTCTGGTTCCCTGTTTGAAAAACCACAACTGATGTTCCTTTGAGTAAGAAACATTTCAGTTGAACAGGTAACAGAAAAACGATCATGATACAAACGGACAAATGATAGTTTAGGGATACAGGGCTACTGGAATTTTTAATAGCCTGCTGGGCTATCTTTCTATGTTTTCAAGTCGCCCAGGTGACATTTTGGTTGCCATGGGCGACCGCTAATTTGGACCCCTGGTCAACGTGCAGTCAAGTAGAAACAAATTTGATAAGAAAAGGTAATAGTTATTATTAGTTACAATAATCATAATAGTTTATTAGAGGAGTTAGAGTGTGTTTTCTCTTTTGATCTTTGGTCTCTTAAAAGCAGACCGCTCGGATAGAATTGATGAAAACGTTTTGGGCGTTTTTGATCTCGTAAAAGCAGATCGCCCAGTAGCTAAATAAAAAAAATGCATTCTGTCGAAATGTGTCTCGTAAAAACAGACTTCGGCAGAGAGGAGAAAAATTGAAGTTTGATCAAATTGACGATTTGTTGGGCGCCATGATGGTTTCAAGAACTTCGGACCAGATAGAAGAATTGATTTGTAAACTTGAAGTCTTTTATGAAGTTCCCTTAAATTGTATGACTGTTGACTTGTGGTGATTCTTCCAAATTATATAGAAATATAATATTGAATTTCCTTTTACTTAGTTTTAAGCCTATCAGTATGTTATCTTTATTATTTTTAGAAAACAAAGTAATTAAATCACTGGCCAAAAATTTCAAAACAAAAATCAGATTGAGTAAAGGTCCATCCATTATTCAAAATTGTTACAAAGGCTTATCAATAAGTCCTGGTGATGTTTTAATGTAGATACCAATAATCATTATTACTTTGACTATTTAGCTAAAGACAAAAACACAAAAATGGTGCATACAATAACAAATTCCCAGGTCTCGATCCACCAAATGTCAAGCAATTCAGAATCAAGATTAGATACATATAATCAGTAGCCCTCCTGAATTATTCCTTACATTGCAACTTCTTACACCAGTGCAAATGTAAAACTGAGTGAATAAATTTTCCGTTTTGACAGGAAAATAATGTCATTTCGTCAAAGATGTATAATTTTTGTATATACCAAAAAATTCCCAATTGGGGTGAAAATTCCCAATTTGATGGTCAAGGGACCCATTTGAAAATACCTGGAATCATCCCTGTGGTATCTGGATCACGATTCTAGCATCCAAAACAAGGTTTTATCATGTTAGTATGAATTAATGTGCATATTATGTGACACTGTGGATAAAGTGAGTGAGTAATTGATGCTTAATGCCAAGTGAGCAACTTTTCAGCAAGATCATGTGAGGAAAAGATTTCTTATTGATGAAATGATGAAGATGTGAACAGTCCACAGACAGACATGTTGCTCCACTCAAACACATTAACCTGACCCTAAGCCAACCAGTCTTTGCTCTTTATCATTAATACTGTCTGCTTAGTGGAGAACCAACAAATACCAATTTAATAGTCTATTTTTTTTAAACCCAATCTGAAAACGGAACCACAATCTACCGCATGCAATCTATTACACTACCATGGGGGCGGTTCCAAAACAGGAAATAATATAAAAATAAAATGATTGTTAATGAAAAGGTTTAATATACAAACAATGTAAGCTTTTATATCTTCATTAACTAGCACATTTTTATCAATTCAATCATCTTGAGAAAATATCATCCAGTCAATTGTCAATAAGTTGAACTTTCAACATACAATAATTACAATTGTAACAGTAAAACAATTACAATTATTATTATTTGTTAATTGCCAAAAGAGCAATTTTTCAACCATATCATGGTGAGAACAAGTTACATTCAATGAGATAATGATGATGTCCACTTTGTACTAGATCAACAAGCTGAGTTCGATCTTTATAGTGCTATATACAGACCTGATTTTACGAGAACAACAAAAAAGCGGAAATCGGCAATCAGAAGTATTGAATATACTATAAAAAAGGAATCGTAACGGTAAAATCCGGAATAAAAAAGCGGAATTCCGCTTTAAAGCGGATGAAAATCAGGTCTGTATATAAAGCTCACTGAAACAACAGTCTGTGGGTAGACATGTCGCTCCACTTGAACACTATCCTGAGTTAACCAGTCTTAGCTGTTACTCCTTAATGCTGCGTGCTTAGTGGAAAAGCAGCAAATGCTCATTTTCTGTCTTTGGTTTAACTCGACCTTGAACCCACAATCTACCTCATGAGGTCAGTAACCATTACAACATTGATGCAGTTTATATCATTATATGTGATTTACTTATTATCTAGATATACTTACAGGAAGTGGAGCTAGTTTACCATTAACTCTCACACATATACTTGGAGGGAAATTATCATCCTGTTCACAACTTGTTTCTAATAGACAAAATCTGCAATTAAAAATTAGAAAAAATAACATGCACTTTATTTACTTACTCAGCAATAATCAGTGAAAGTGAATTTTGAAGAAAACCCCAAAATATATGTTAAAGAGATCCTAATTATGCCATTACATCTCAATTTTGAGCCGATTCTTCTACAATAAAGCTGCTTATCTAGTTTTAGTAGCAAGTGGCCATCTTGGATAGAGTTCAACCTATCAGATATAATTCAGAATAATTCTTAAATGATTTTTTTCCTCAAATATGCTGTATTTTTCAAATTTTTCTAATCAGCAAAGTAACAGCAGCCATATTGAACGGATTTCAAACCTATCTGGTATCATTGCGGAATTGAGACCTCCCAATGACCTTGCCTGACATGTTTGATTTAATTTGACACAGCGGCTTCAGTTGATAAAACAAGATGTTGCACGCTACGTCGTGCTAAGAATACCCCCACTCGTTCATTTGTAAGTCGCACGGTAAACAGGAAGTAGATGTGCGGTAAACCTGGAAAGAGGAGACACGGTACAAGTCACCATGCCAAAGCCATATTTCAAATATAAAATCATTTCTTCTAGTAGAAGCTGAGATAACTGTTACGAAAGTTTTCATTACGGCAAACATGAAAAATTCTAAGTCGCACGGTAAACAGGAAGTAGATGTGCGGTAAACCTGGAAAGGGGAGACACGGTACAAGTCACCATGCCAAAGCCATATTTCAAATATAAAATAATTTCTTCTAGTAGAAGCTGAGATAACTGTTACGAAAGTTTTCATTACGGCAAACATGAAAAATTCTAAGTCGCACTGTAAACAGGAAGTAGATGTGC
>MJUT01017114.1:56803-76360 GCA_002080005.1 Gigantidas platifrons | reverse complement strand
GTAAACAGGAAGTAGATGTGCGGTAAACCTGGAAAGGGGAGACACGGTACAAGTCACCATGCCAAAGCCATATATCAAATATAAAATCATTTCTTCCAGTAGAAGCTGAGATATCTGTTACGAAAGTGTGAATGGACGGACGGACAAGGTGATTGCAATATAGCCCCCTCTCTACGAGTGGGGTTTAATTAATATGTGGAAAGTAAATGGATGCCAAACACCATCTGATAGCAAAATGGCTCAATTTTTTTAATTCATTTTCTATACAATCCAATGTTAAAAGTTTGTCCTATCGTGAATATCATTATGGATTTTCGATTAACAAAAAAAACATTAAATATACAATAAACATGATTTCTGAGGAAAAAAAAATTTGAAATTTCAACTAATCAGAAAGCATAATGAATCGAGCAGCCATTTTGAATTTTACAATAAAAGAGACAAAAAAAAATTACCCTGAACATTCAACTAACATACCTACCATTATTGGTTTCATTTGCTCCAAAGATTTCTAAGATTTTTTTTTAGCTGTGTTAAACTTATGAATGCAATGTGGTGACAATACCTCACAAGGAGCTAAAAACTTTGATATCTCCCAAAAACAGGGCAATAACAGAATATGTAGATGTCACATGTATTCTATTTTTTTTTAATACTGGAGACAGATTTTGCATAAATTTTAGCTCAGTTTCTTGCAGTTTCATCCCTAATAACAGAAGAACAAATCCACCACATGTAGACATGTCAACTGTTACTAAGGATACAGTCAACATGTTATGACTGAGTTCATGACCCCTGCAATTTCATCATGGCTATTTAAGAAATAAATCATGGAAGCCAGAATGTATTGGGAGTTTTAACATGGATTGGTGGATATTAGTATTTTATCCCCAGCCAGAAGCGAGGGATAAAATTTACTAATATCCGCCAATCCATGTTAAAAAACACATTCTTGCTTCATTGATCTATTTCAATTCTGATATGTCTAAGAGTACAAATGCAGTAGTATACTTTGATTGGAAAACGGTAATTTATATTTACGCTTGCGGAAAATGTCGNACACAATTTATGCTGCCAATGGAAAAGTCAGTCACATTCACCGGCGTATGTGCTAATGAGATTATACCGAATAGATAACCCCCTCGTTTGTTAACAAAGCGAAAGAAGGAGGTCATGCTATAATTACAGTTTACTAATACATTTTGTAAGTACAACTCACCTCAATTGAATTTGTGTCATGTATTCACATCTTGCACCAGGTCTGAAATCCCTACAATATGTAAAATAAGTATTAGGAATAAAATATAAATGGCAAATGTGGAAATACTGAAATGTTCTACCTGTCCCCGGGCAAGTCATCTGAAAAAAGTTACTTGTCCAGACAAAATCCTACTTGTCCTGTTTTTTGTACAAACATTTGATACTTATAAACACAGTTGCTAAATTGAACTTGTTTATATTGTCTATTACATCATTGCATAAAATTTGAAATATAGTTTTAATAAAGTTAACACAAACATCCTTGCGCAAGTGATCACTGCCCAAATGAAGGCCATTTTAAATTTGGATTTCAGATAGGAATATACAGTCAGAGAATAGCTGGCTGTTTTTAGATACAGAATAAGCTGTGTTGAAAACAAATCTCATATCAATGAAGTTCATTTTGATTAACCTTGACAATGGATTATCAATCAAAACAGTCATGTACTAGTATTTAGTTTTAGTGGTGTCTTCATACTTTGCAGATGACTGGTGGGAAGATAGGTATCCATTCTGTCCACGATTTTGCCAATAAACATTAATGATTTCTTGTCAGCAAAATCAGAGTATATTCTGCAGATATTTCAATATGAGACACCATCAGAATCCAGCAGTAAACATGAGAAATCGGCTAGCCACTTGGGTGTTTTTCCTCACATTTTGTGTCCTTTTCCGCTAGAGTTTTGCGTTTAAATTTCTCTTGATGTTCATTGTGGCCAGAATCATCCCCAGTCTTTTTTTTTATTATCAAATATTTGTCCATTGTAATGACTGCAACACGATTTGTATTATACGTTCACGGATGTAAGGCCCTATTTGTTTATGAAAAGCTATGGACAAGCAAGGAAACGTCACATTCGGAACTCCAGTAAAAACCTGTTACACGGTCCCGGTTATCGTTAAGTAAATGCAGTACAATTATCATTGCAATCGGGTCGTAATGCTCAACTTAGAACTTGTACAATTCTGGTTATTTTTAGCTGCTTTCGGAACACCACTGTCGTGATCGTTTCCAATAAAAAAAAAAACAACATTTATCTATTATAACCGTCAATATTTACGATATAATATCATTTGAGGAATTGTCTTCCCAGAGTACTTTAATTAGAAATTATTTTTATTTGTTGATTTTTACTTGTCTCCGGACAAGTTAGCCAGGATAATATACTTGTCCGGCAGGTTCTATGTACGAGTCGGGCATGGCAATTCCACACCCCTGGCATAGTATGAGAAAATGTTGAGAAAAAGAAGGTTTATTTACAGTTTGATCACTCCTGAGTCATCCATTTAAAATAATTTTTCAACACTGTGTAAGTGAATTAAGATTGTAAAAAATACAATGCAAGAAATACATACATTGATTAGTAAAAATTTGATTCAAATATCTATCAGAGTACGCTACAAAAGGATTATTAATTAGAACATTTGCTCCACTACTTGAACACTGAACACTGATACTTTTTTCATAAAATGAATGTAACATGTATTGAAAATTCCCAGTTATGTTTTTGTTATGGAGGAATTCTTTTTTGCCTTTTTTCACTTTTTCTGGTATTTTTAACAGATTAGAGAATTATTTCCTCTAATATACATTGTCTGTTGTTTCAATTTTCATCTACAATACCTTGACATAGCTATATCTTGTGCTTGTTGTGGAGTCAGATGAAAGTTAAAATGTGTTTCCTGAAACTTTGATGTGCCTCGAGGAGCTGAAAATAATAATTTATAATCTTGAATGATTCTAAAACAAGTGTAATAAATAGTTTGTCTTCAAATGTTTAAGGACCTTAATCAACAAGAGCCTATTTCGTCGTGGATGTTCTGCTTAACAATCAGTTAGTAAACACAATTCGTCTTTAAACAGGAAAAAATTAATTATCTCCCTTGATCTATTTGTGTCCAGTAAAATTATGGATTCAACATTTATTCAGATATTTTGCTACAACAGACTTAAGATAAATTTCCAGCTATTTTAATAGCATATATATGGGGCTGTTGTGGTCGTATGGTAGTTGTTTTTACAGCTACCTATGCAATCAGTACCTATCACCACTTACATTGTGAGTTCGAATCCTGCTCAAGTTGAGGTGTACTTGTTGACAACATAATGCGATAAAGTTTGTCAGTGACTTGCAGCAGGTCAGTGGTTTTCTCTGGGTACTCTGATTTCATAAAAAAAACACCCCTGAAAATCAAGATATAACTGAAATATTGTTGAAAGTGGCGTAAATGCCATAACCCTAACCAGGGCTCATCAAACCAGGCAAAGTGGGCGACTTCTTCGCCTTGGTTTCAATGAAATCACCCAATTTCTGTCAAAAAGCGAAGTTTTAGTCGCCCTGTCAGTCTTTTCAAGTCCGTATTTTTTTCACCAATAATCATACTTTTTCTTCAATATTCACATAAAAGGAGCTCCCATGTTCCTAAAATTTGACCAGTACAGGGTTTGATGTTCAATATTTTATTCCAAACTCGTTAATTGCATTCTTTTTAGATCATTGTGCAGCAGGTTCGTTTTGTGAAAGGTATGGGAACATGTGGTAGTGGGGAAAGAAACATTAAAATTTGAATCGATTTTCAGAAGTCTCACAGATTTTCCCTCACTTCGCCCTTAAGGCAAGAGAGAGAGAAGTCAAGTCGCCCTGTTTTTACTAGGTGTGGTGAGCCCTGCCTAACCCTAATATATGTATTTAACTGTATATTAAGAGGAAACATTTAAGATCAACATTAAGAAATTGAATAGCAGAAGTAAACACTGAAACAGGGGAGGAGTTTTGTACAAACAAATACAGGATTTCAAGCAATTTTGCTGTTAAATGGTTTTGGATAAGAATAATACCGGTATTTAAATAATAAATTTCATTCAACCTTTTCTTTTATATTTTTGTGACTTACCAAGACTTGTAGGTTTCATTAACTCAGCAACTATATCGTAAAAAGGCAGGTGCTTTAATCGGACATCAGGATGAACAGGGAACATTGATGTGGTTGGTGATGACACATGACCAGTTCCAGAAGCATAGTCCATACCACCTAAACAAAACAAAATTATTTTACACTGACAAATCTTTACCTTACATGAATTATGGATACAACATTTAAGCAATGTAAAATTGTGTCCAGTGGATGAAAGTCCATGATCATCTAATCTCTCTAATACTGTAAGATAATGTAGACTTCAAAAAGTCCATGATCATCTAATCTCTCTAATACTGTAAGATAATGTAGACTTCAAAATGATAATGAGGCTAGGTTAAAGGATGTAATGATTTCAATCAGCAGAAAAAGAGTACCATGTGACTACAGGCTATGAATCATTTCAAACTAACTTTATGGTATCATCTGGTTATATCATTGAAGGCCTTGGATGAAGAACAGCAATAAAAGTTATGTTAGACTGATAAACCTAATCATTTTACATCATTTTTTTTTTAGCTCAGTTTCTTGCAGTTTCATCTCTAGCAACAGAAGAACAAATCCACCACATGTAGACATGTCAGCTGTTACTAAGGATACAGTCAACATGTTATGACTGAGTTCATGACCCCTGCAATTTCATCATGGCTCTATAATTCTGTGTACCAGTACAAATATTTAATTTACTATATAACAGTGCAGGTTATTGTTGCATTCTGACTTGAATTTTCAGAAAATATGTATTGAATAACAAGTTGTTTATACTTATTACAGGTACATACAAATTTCAAACTTAAAAAAGACCGATTTATAACTTGACTGTAGTATCCCCCACCCTACACAGACATTGTAACATGATACAAGTCATATGTATCTATGATTTGGGAAGATGGATGTAGATCATTTATAGTTTCTAAATTCAAAATGAATTTCTTTTTTGAACTTTAAAACAAAATGTGTACAAATGTACTAATATATGAGTGCATTATACATAATTTCACCAGATTAATTCAAATCTTGATGAAGTATTGAAGACCCTGGGTCATTCTATACAAAATTTCTCAAAATCAGAGGAAATATTTCTGATTTTTGTACTGAATTTTAAAAGTTTACAAGAAACTGGAAATAAAGTTGTGAATGATATTACCATTAATTGTACCTGTCACATAGAAATAACATGCAATGTATTATAAGATACAAATATTAGTAGGAAAATCAAGCACAGTGAAACCTGTCTATATCAAACCTCTTTGGAACCAGCTCTTGTGCTCAAGAATATATAAACAGGTGTTCAGTTTATACAGGTTAAATTAACTAAGATTTCCAATATTGGGACTTGATTTAAAGTAAGGTTTAGGATGGTGTTTTATTCAGGGTTCAGATTAGGCAGGTTTCACTGTATATCAATATATGTAAATTGTGAAATAAAAGGCAAATAGTGTCTACATTACAAATGAAATGTTATGGTTATATGTACATATATTACAGTTTAATCTTGTTTACTTCATCTGGAACAATTTACTTCCTTGTGATATTTTAGAAGTGAAAGTAGAATCACACTTTGTTACCAAACAACAGTTACTAGTACTTCTCTGTGATATTTTAGAAGTGAAAAAAAAAATAAACCTTTGTTACCAAACAGTTACTTCCCTGTGATATTTTAGAAGTGAAAGTAGAATCACTCTTTGTTACCAAACAGTTACTAGTACTACCCTGTGATATTTTAGAAGTGAAAGTAGAATCACTCTTTGTTACCAAACAGTCTATGATTTTAGACTTCAGAAGTTATTGAAAAAAATAGCTCATTTTAAGTAGATATACAATTGAAATGGAAAATCAATTAAGTTTTAGACTTTCACTAGACGGGACAATAGGACCAGTGCTAAAGTGCAGACTGCCAAGGACAATGACAGTGAAAAAATATTATAATTCACTAGAAAGGGAAAGCTCAATATTAACAGTTGATATAATGTAGGTTTCTATTCCCTTCACTACATCCTCACATTGGACTTTGTCACAATAACACGTCAGCTCAATGATGACTCAATATTTGACAGGGGTTCATACACAATAGCTGGGTATTAGCAACGATTCCCAGAGTGGATGCCATCTTAATGGGAGATTGTCAGGTTATTATATGGAAAGCATGGATGTGGACAATAGTGAAAAATTAAAACATGTCATAGGGTTTCTTGACCTTTTTCAGTCACAACATCAAAGGTCAAAATCTATATTCTTTCTTTTTTCATGTTTTTGGAGGTTTTTCAACAGCTTGATGAACTTATGGATTGTTTTGATGGTGTAGTTTACTTCAACAAGAAGTATTTGTTCCTTTGCTTCTCTTTACAAAGTAACCCCACAGTCCATGATAGAAATCTATAAAGGCAGATAAAGGTAACAATTCTCATTATTATGACAACAAATACAAGTAAAATACATGAATGTCAATGTGAGTGGTTTTAGTAGATGGGCACCTAAAATTTGAGTTTCCTACATGGTGAACATTCCAGATTCAAGCTTACATCTATTATTCATTTTTATGATAGTATGACAGGCCAGGATATATTTTCTGGTTCCTGTTTAGAAAACTAACCACTGACAGAAGTTTTCATGTTTACTTCTAGTATTTTTATTTCATTTGGTACAAAGTTTATACAGTCAATAGTGCCATTTATCAGTGGTCATGTAGCATTTTATATAGACAGTATCGCCAATGGAACCTACTCTTGTATACTTTACTCAAAGCTTTATACAAATATATGTCCCTTCATTTTACAGATTTTCTCACTTTAAGTGCCCACATGGCCCAAGTTTTGAATACTAGTTGCATTGCTCCAAACTTTGATAATTTTGAATGATTTTCTGTAATCAAATGCATGGTATAGGAATATTATTCAAATAAAACAGTTTTCTACTTCTAACTTATAATATATTTTGTATTTTTATAATGCATGAAGGTTATTTCCTATCTATTAGTTTTCAGGCTCATTCCATTTAAAGCTGTAAAAACAAATATCAAAAGTTCAGTTACACTACCATTATACAATTGATACAGTATATTAATTGAATTATACTGGTATAGCCTAAAATAAAATAAAATCTAAAATAAACCAAAATAAAGAGCAACTAAAAGGGATTTTTCTGTATTTCAGATAATAAAACAAAAAACCATTTAATTGTATGCCTCCGATTTAAATGAGATTCATATTTTTCAAATTGAGCATTTTTTTAAATAGATTTTTGTTTATCAAGATAAAAATATGAGCATATCATATTTTTTTTCTCCTATAAATTATGCAAAAAATTGCCATTCACCAAAATGGTGTACTTATAGAATCTACCTTACAGAAAAAAGTTCTATGTGCAATATACTGGTATATGTATATAATAAAAAGTATAGACAACATCAAACCAAGGTTGTTTTAAAATACTACAATGATTGTGAGAGAAACATCTCTTGTGACAAACTATTCTGTATGTACACTTAAAACAGTAGGAAAACTATATATAACATGCAGTTTCTATGTGACAGTACAAAATAAGGCAATATTCACCTCTGTATCGCAGTCCAGTTTCCATTTTCACTGCAAAAATCAAAATTTAATCATTTTATAAATTAATTTCTGATTAAGCAGATATTTAGTAATATCTGACAGATGCTGACACCCCCATAAAATCCTGCAGATTTATGTATTCTGCAGGAATCTGACTTGTCAGCTCTTTGGTAATTTAGATATTCAATGGATATTTTCCATGTCAAGTTTTTTAATTGGTTATTAAGGTATAACCAATCAAGAACACCCCTTTCTGAAAATTACATTTTGATGACATTACTGGAAAAATAGAATGGACACGAATCATAACAAATAATTTTTTTTTATATTCTGCAACATTGTGCTGAAAATAAACTGCTCATGCTTTGGTGACCTAAAATAAAAATGATTGTAAACAGTGAACATATTATAAACAACCATATCCCATCATGAACAATCTGGTCCTGATTTACCTTTCTTTGGATCACTGTTGTCATTGTCTGTAAATAAAACTTCTACACACAATCAAAGTTATAGAACAACATTACAAGAAGTCTGTTCAGCTGTAAATGTAATTGTTTATCCTGTATGGTTAATTCAGTCATGATCTTAGGTCTATGCTGCCATGTTTCAAAACCAAAAACGTCTTCTTACATGTATTAATTATCTTATATGAATTATTGTCATACTTCTCTCAAAATTAATCTCATACTTATTTTTATTATATTTTCTCACTAATGTTGAAAAAGTTGCAGAAAACTTATATCAAACATAGTTTTTCCCAGTACAGGCATATCAAAAACATTGTACTTGAAAATAATTTCTCTGAAATTTTGCAAATTCCATCTATAAAATTTGATCTGAAAATATACTTCATATGTTCTTTTGAGAGAGTAATCTATGTTAGTATCCATGACTGTTTCTCAGTCATATAATGTAGACCAAAAAAAAATGTAAATAATCATCTTTCATGAGCAGAATGAAAATATTGACCAACTTACCTAACCACCCTGGTGGATAAGTTGTGTTACTTCCTATAACAAAACATAAAATTTTATGTCTACCATACACTAATTGTATCTTTGTAAGGAAGTTATAGTGAGTGAGTGATTGTTGTTTAATGCCAAATGAACAGTATTTCAGTTATTATGGTGTGAACAAGTTGCATTTGATGTGAAGATAATGATGTCCGCTTAGTACTAGACCAACACGCTTAGTTGGATTTTAAAAGTGCCACTGAAACAACAGTCGGCTGGTAAACATGTTGTTCCACTCTAACACATTATCCCGATTATGAGCCACCCAGTCTTTACTCTTTCTCGTTAATGCTGCATTCTTAAAGGAGAAGTAACAAATACCAATTTTATAGTTTTAGGTTTGACCTGACCAGGACTCAAACCCTCCAGGCAATCATGGTAACCATTTAAACCCCTGCTGCAGTTGTATGGATTTTATGACAATGTTATTACGTATGGTACAGTTCCAGAAACATTTGAATAGAAAGAATATTGTCGTTTTACCATTATAGAGAAAAAAAACTGTAAGGAGCTCTGTACCACATCCAAAGGTGACACAAATATTTTCTTGATTATTAATTATACTCCTACTACATACTGACCCCCTTCAACAAATTGACAGCTATGTCAGAGGCTGCACATGACAATTGAAGAAGGTTTAAGCTATTTACATGTTTCATAAAATAGTATTTGATAGAGGAGACGGCTGCCTTCAATGTATAAACTTCGCCACAGCAGAACAAAAACTGGAAGCAAGACTGGGTGCCCTAGAAGAGTGTGTAACTACTTACCAAGAGAAGAAGCTTTCAATCATGAAATTCTCCTGTTAACTACTCATTATAAATTATCAATTCATTATTCAATCATCACATAAGAATCACTCTGACAAATTTTATGAAATTTGCTGAAGGGAAACTAAATAAACTAAAATAAATACATGTACACCACACATTATCAGTTTTATAAAAAGGGTCACTACTCGTTTTTTAAATACTGGTACTAAAAATTTAGCAAGAATCTATTTTGCATAAAACTGTGTGTGATATATGAAAACCTGTCATATATCAAATTGTGCAATGAAAGCTGATAATAACTAACAGTATAAAACATTTTAACATACAATCAATGAAACATCACCTACACAAATGGGAAGTAACTCTTGATATTAGAAAGAGACAATTGTTTCTGGAAAAATACCTTAATTCTACATACTATTATATATTTACTAATATAAAAGCTAAAAAGTTTAAAAGGCAATAACAATAAAACATTTGAAAGGTTACAAGAAAACCCAGAGTATTACTTGATTTGACAGAAGTGAAGACATTGGCTACTTATCTCCCTTAAGCAATACACAATTATCATTGATTTTAACTTACTAAAGGGAGATAATATATATGTACCATTTTGTTAAGACACACATTTGTTATTTTCCACAAAGATCGTTAGGTAATAGTAATATTGTGAAAAGAAAATATATTTTCAAAATTTGACATCCTGTCCAACCATGTATTTTGGGTAATCCAGTGATTTTTTCTGTATTGTTTGACTTTCCTGCGAGTAATAAAATAAATTATTCTAACTTTGCCCATGTCTATATATTTGACAATGAATTTTGTAATAGATGGACATTTTGCTAAATATTAAGAAAACTTAAAAAGCATTGTACTACACTATATATACAATGTATACACACTTTTTACATCTTATTTTATGTGTATATATATGTGTAGTAGTATATATTTTATGTGTATATATTGTAGTAGTATATATTTTCATATTTTACAATTGTACAGTCAAAACCTGGTTTTATATGTGTTTAGATGATATGTATAAAGTGTACATTTTACTATTAGACTAAAGCCATATCAAATATCTCAGCCTTGCTTTATTACGAAACTGATCTTTTCCATTAGCTTAATAACATATACATTTATGTATCTGGGGGCTCAGAACAAAATATCCAGCAGAAATATTTGATTCAATAATGCCATAAAAATAACAATTCCATTATTCCTCAAAATTAGAAAATATTAAGTTGTACACACCCAGAATCTAATTTTTCAATTCTTCTTAACATGTCACATTGAAAAAGGTAGTAATCAATCCCACTTTTTTATATTGTTCAATGTTTGTTTTAGACAATTCCTACATAGGAATATCCTGTTTCTAAAAGCTGACTGAAAGGATTATTGGTCAAAACTTAGGAAACATACTATTTTTTTGTAAGTCAAAGATACCTAGCATTTTAATCATTGAACATCTAAACATGTGACCTTGAAATAGATCAATATGAAATGGTTTAAATCAAGGTCATGTCATAGAATTTGATTATTAAACATTATCTATACATAAGTCTGAAACTGAAACATACAAGTGTTTACCAAAATAAATTGAAACGGAAAATATTTGGGACATTGTTTGTTAATAAAGCTGAAGTTATTTTAATGCTTATATAACACATTTAATCAAATTGCTTCCCAGACAAATTCTGAATGATGATCATTTATACATGTAGCATGTCAACTGTTAGCTAAAACATTCATTAATTTCTTTGGTTTCCATTTAATAGGAAAGTAAACCTTTCAGCTTCAATAAAAACAAGGATTGACTGTACAATAACATGCATACAAAAACCATCACCATTATAATGTACAGTAACACTTACTGCTGTTAAATAATGGTCCATCATCTGGCTTCCCGGGAGGCTTCCTCCTGTTAGATGAAAAAATTTGACTGAAAAGATAATAAATGTTCTTCTCAAGGATCAGTCACAGGTTTACTAATACACTTTATATTGTATACTAATTAAACTTCTTCTCAAGGATCAGTCGCAGGTTTACTAATACACTTTATATTGTATACTAATTCAGTGTAGAAAACCATTTTTTTCAAACACTCGCCATTTTGGCTAGTTGCTTCAAAATTGTACTCGCCAAATTAGAATTGCACTTGCCAAGTTTGGCCAGTGGGTAGATATTTCTACTCGCCAATGATCTAATGCAAATATTTTACATGAGAAATAATAACAAAGATTTATAGCATCTTTATTCTTTCTCCATACAAATCAGTTACTTTTTCAATTAACATCATAACTCATGAACTCGATTGTAGTACGTATTTAATTCAATCAAGTCTCCGAAATAACTGTTTAGAACATCGAAATTAATTGCTGCAAAATCCGAACCCGACTCGAAAATTACGATTTTTAAAACATTTACCTTTTTACCATGCCCACCCAAACCCAATTTTATTTGCTACCATCAAGTTTTACTCTACCGAATCAGTATTTAAGATAATCTGAATCGCTTGCATTGCACTCTCTGAGGGCAAGATGGTTATGAATGAATAGAAAAATGATTGGTGAAGCAATATATATTAGGGTTTTGGATAGAAAATAAAATTTGATAGCCACAAAACGTGGAAATGTGCTACAGTTGAGATGGGGAGAAAAATCCGCTGTTTTCATTATGGAGAGCACTCTGACGTTCAACGACAACAGCAAGATGTAATAGTCGTCGAACGGCAGAGGAATCTCGTACTACGGAGAAGGATGCCATCTTTTAGCATTTTCTATCAATAAAAGAAATCAATATGGCAGATGTGAAACATTGCACCGCTATTCCTATCAACGATTTTGAAGGATTTCTTCACATCTTAATTGTTGAATCAAACATTTTACGGAATTATTGACTGAGAAACTACTTCGTCAGGCTGGTTGACAGAGGCGAGTGCAAAATAATCAGAACTCGACTCACGATGTTCGGTCGCCAGATTGTCGAGTTCTTACACAAACGTACTCGCCGAATTTGTTCTCTTCTCGCTTTTGGCGTGTTGGCGAGCGGTAGTTTCTTTCACTGGATTAAACTAAAATATCCATGATATAGCCTTCACATGTTCTATTCAATGTTTTTGTTTTAAAGGCCGTCTTGGTCATGATGGTATGGTAGTTGGATTTTTTATTACTACCTATGCAATCAGTCCCTATCATCACTAATTTGTGAGATCGAACCCCACTCAGGCGAGGTGTACTCGATACAACATTATGTGATAAAGTTTGTAAGCGACTTGTGGCAGGTCTGTGGTTTTCTCTGGTACTTTCCACTAATAAAACGGACCGTCACGATATAACTGAAATATTCTTGAAAGTCGTTAAACACCAAAACCTATATATTAAACCCCTTTATTTTTAATCACTTTTTCCTGCAGGTTGGGTTACAGCAATCCCGTTTGTTTTAGGAAGGACATTGCATGTATCCCATGGCTGATTACTCTTCACCTGTGGGACACTACAACAATCACATTCATTTCAGAATTGTCTTGTTATAGTTATTACAGCAACATAATAATCTCATACTTTAGGATTGGTTGGTACACGGTAGGTCACAAAAATAATAACTGATCAGCATACGCTAATTAGCAAGCACACAATCTTTTTATTAAATCCAATTTAAATTGTAGAACGAGTTGCACATTAAGAAACTTTTTGAGGAGTCAAAAAGTGGGAAAACTCCTTCTAACGTAATCTGATCAAATTGATGTAATGATATGTAAATCTTCATACAGGGCTCAATTTTGTCTACTAAAATGGTCGTCTGGGCCACCAAATTCAATTTTTGGCGACCAAAATTTAAATCTGGTGGTCAACGTGACCACAATCCTAATTGAGGTTGGCGACAGAAAATTCTGGATAATTTTCCATCATTGATTCAATTTTAGTGATCACCATATTTTGCACTTGAAAGTAAGGTGAAATCGAAGTACAGTAATTTAAAGCGCAAAATCGATATTGATCTTTATTAATGTGCCATGTGCATACGTAAACATGTGAAAATGTCCCAAAATTTGAAACTATCAAACTTTTCTAAGAGAAAGGGTGATAATGATGATGCTGTCACATGAGCAAGTAAGCAATCAAAATGGTCATCCATTGACAATGTTGAAATAGTACACACCAGTCCAGTGAGTAAGGCTGTAAAATGGAAACCAAAAGCGGCCGTTGCATCTAGGAGAAAAATGTCAAAATACAGTTTCAGGATTCATGGCTTTCCGATTTTTCCTGGCTTGTGTATGAGAATGACATAATGACTTGTAAATTTTGTAAGACATTTCCAAGTATGCCCGCCGGAGATTCCTTAAAGGGTTGTAAGACTATCAACTCAAATAGAATAAAGTTAGATCATGTACGAAGTTACCTCTACATTCACCTTGGAACACCTCATAAGGATTAGTTGTGGAGGAATATGACCCAGAAAAAAATCTTGAAACTTGGTTTTCCAGAGAGGAAAATATTGAACTTTCAATATCAAAACTGACCAACAGAAGAAGACATTGAACTTGAAGACCCTGATTAAATCATTGAATATTTGCTTTTACTCTTTTATCTTGTATCTTTGGAGTTGGTGGCCATCTGGCCACAAAAATTAAAATCCAACTTTGAGGACTGTTCAAATGGTAATATACAAGTACATTGTTGTATGAAAAGTTTTGAAAAATTCCCAAATAAAATGTAGGAGAACTGACAGATGAACAGGAGAAAACCAACTGTTCCTCCTAGAAGGGGATACATAATTTGACAAAGATCCTACATCTTAATTTTGATTGATTGATTGATTTTTGGTGTTTAATGCCACTTTCAACAATATTTCAGCCGGAGTACCTGGAGAGAACCACTGACCATGCGCAAGCAACTGGTAAACTTTATCACTTGCGGTTGCGAGTCGAGTGCACCCTTTTTTGTAATTTACAAAGCTGGGCGCGAACCCACGCCGTATTGGTGATAGGCTTGTATGAGTTGTTAGATCCAGCGACTTAACTCATTGAGCCACCCGCGCCCCTCTTAATTTTGAAGTAAAATGTCTACCTTTAATTATATAACTTCTTGTAATTTATATCTATGACTTACTTGTATAATTCCCTTATTTTTATTTGTATGGGTACTGAAGCTCCTTTCTGTACAAGTTGTAGAGCTCTTTGCATGAGCTCTGTTTTTCTTCCAGTTTTATTTCGTCCAGCATATCCAAGTAGAACCTGTAATTCGGACACTCTAAAGCTCATTACCATTTGCTACAATAAAAGTTTAAATTAACATTAAAGTTCTCATTAACTCAATGCAATATTACAAACTGAAAGTGGTTGTTGAAATGTTTCTGATAAAAATTAGTGTTTCCCTCCAAGCAATTTAAGCAGCACCATGATTCCCTTACCAACAACATGCTGTCCTTACAAGATAGTGCTTATGTCCTTAATAATATTACAGCACATGCTGTAATAAAATAACATCATCTGAATCACTATATAATAGCTTTAACACTGATATTATATGACAATTAACAGAATTCTCACTACAGGCCGATTGCTGGGAGGAAGCCACCTTGTGAATGTTGACTTCGCTTTCTCGTTGGTCAGGAGCGAAGTTCAAGTCGCCTTGTAATTTTAAATAGTTGCTTTATCATGTCACCCAAGTATTTTTGCCATGCAGGCCTTGACATTAACATTTGTCCGATTGTCCTGTAGGCTATACCAGTGAAAACTGACGTCAGACAAATAGATCTTGGACCCCAGTTGTCCAACGGACAAGTAAAAAAAATAAATAGAAGTAGGTTTGTTTAATATAGTGTTTCCTTCCCCTATACTATAATTCCCTGGAAATGTCAATGCCTTGCCCATCTTCATGTTACAGGGATTTAGCCAGGATTTTGAGACCATTAGTCACTTTTGCAGAACAGATTTTTTTTAAATTATGAATAAACAAGAATATAATAAGCTTAATCTTATAATCAGTTACCATTGCCACTATTTTGATCTCAATACTACACAAATGGTAATACCCACCCCCCAGGCCCCCACCCACTTTTGAAATATTACTGAGTGTTGGTCTAATACCACACACATTGTAATTAACCCCCTCCCCCACCCTTTTTGAAATGTTACTGTGCATTGGTCTAATACCACAACAATTTTAATAACTCATATTTGTGTAGTCTTCAGCAGAAAAAAAATTCTGCCTGTTTGCCCAATGGTCCAACTTCTATCTAGATTCCTTGTAGGAAATCAGTATAGAACAAACGTCAAAAACTGAATCAAGTTGTAAAATAAATAATTATTTCTCAGACCTCATATTCAAATTGCAACAATTAGAATAAAAATACTGTAGTTATTTTTTTTAATTGCAGACACGTGTCTGTTTGTAAATAGTTCTATAAATAGAACGTAATTGTTACCCGGATGCTGATCAAATGTAAAAAAAAAACTTTATGCGTCCTCGTGCAGTGCATTTCAACGAATTGAATGGCCAACCTTTGCATATAAATGACCATATTAAATATGAGAACTAAGATTTCATTTCACAGAAATGAGAATAAATTCATCAAAAGTTGGTTTGGTTAAAAGCAGTTTCGGTGGATTGTGAATTGACAGCTCCATTTTTTTTTAGTTTCTTCAAAGGACGTGTATACACGTCCTTGGTTTCTTTAATCAAAGTTATGACTTTTCGAGAAAATCACTTTCAAAATACTTAATGGATACGATAGATTTCAATAAACATGATATCGACATTTTCATAAATTTGGCAAAAATAGTTTGTTATGGCAGACATTGAAACAAATCGTGCAATGAATGACGATTACGCATGTTCGTTATGAAGACAGGGTTGTTTTTCGAACAAGTGTGTGAAAATCTATGAATATTGATAAGAAAATGGTTTAAATTAACCTGTCTACCTGAAAAAATTTCTAAAAATATCTAATGTTTTACCTTCTGGTAGAATAAATCGGACTTCCATCCGATGTGCAATCCATTTATGTAGTTTACCGAGATCGTATTGTTTGGTCACGTTCACTACACGTGTTCGTGTCACATGTTTCATTTGGGTAAATTCATTGATCAAAACAAGTATCAGGTTGAAAACGTCATCATATGCTGTGTTTTCGATCGCAATTGTTGTGTGCAATGCATATTCATAACATATACCTACATGTACTTTCGTTTTCATATGCAAAGTATTGTGTAAATAACGTGTGTCACACATTTGACACCATTTTTTCAGCCTAAAACATTCCTTCATGACAGATTTCAGTTGTAAGGTGTATTTTTTTTAAATGGTAAAATCTAACACACACTAAAAGATTTCATCAAAATTGCTAGAAGCTGACATTTCTCTTAAAAAGAATTTTAAAACCAGTCAATTTAACGTTCGTTTTTATGAGAGACACAAACAGTGTGAACGTATCATCCATATTCAGACTGGTATTCAGGCAAGAAAATAAACAAACTAACTTTGAAAAATGTGATTGTTTGATCTAATACTGTTTCTTTTAGACTTAAATCCAAAAATATATTTGTCTGAATGAAATAGAACTTTTTACTCAATATATGCAGGCAGTAGGTACACAATGTCCGTTTTTAGCCATCATTTTCACCTGGACATCCAAGCTTAAAATCCCATCATTAAAAAACGACTGCATGTATGGCTATGAAATTTAGCATGATATACTATGAACCACTGCTGGCCACGTCTAACAAATAAAATCTAACACAAAGTTATTGATATTTTATTTAAATAACATTATTTGAAACCACCCTATGTCTCCCCAACACCAAATAATGACTTGATACTAACTGAAAGATGACAGCAATGCATTGCATGATGGGAGATACTAAATGCAGTGTGCCAAATTAGCATATGTAAACAAACATATAAGACGATATAAAGCATATTCTGCAGGACAAACAGTTCCATCTACAGTTCAAATCAGAGCAGAAGAAAATAATACAAAATATGTTGTATAGAAAAGATTCATTTGGCAGTGTTATCCGCGGGCTTCGGAAAGAGCATGCCTTACGTTTTCCCCTATTTTGGACAAGGTCAGATCATACTCGCTTCGGCAGTACATATACTGAATTTATATGCAAATCATCTCCCATGATACATTGCGGTAATAGTAGTTTTCTCGAAGTCACATTACAAATATTTCAAAATGTCAGTGTTCAAAATGACGAAATCATATGGTCTGGGGAAATTGTGCTGTAATGGAGTTTAACACCAATTTCTGAGGGTAAGATGGTTATGAATTAATAGAAAAATGATTGGTGAAGTGATTTATATAAGGGTTTTGGATAGAAAATAAAATCTGATAGTCACAAAATGTGGAAATGTGCCTCTCTCGAGTGTGTGAGGAAAATCCGCTGTTTTGTTTATGGCAAGCGCTCTGACGTTCAACGACAACAGCAAGATGTAAATAGTCGTCGAACGGCAGAGGAATCTCGGACTACAGATTAGGGTCATATCTTCTTACAACAATGTCAACCAAAACAATAGTAAAAGGGTACAGGGCATTTAACTACTTAAGTTAAATTGTTCTGAAGAAAAAAATAGTACCTTCCTAGCAATGAAGCAGATCTTCAGGATTTAAAACTGAAAGGTCAATGTCATGATTTTTCACTTTTAGTTTTATTGTTACGAAAATAACTCTTTCGAAAATTGATAACGATTGATATTTCTTTAAAATGCAAAATTTCCACATTTTTCTATTTATAGAAAACGTTTACTGACCTTGACCTTCCTTGAAGTTATTTCCCGTGACGATCAAAATGTTCCCGCTTCGAGAAATTGAATAACTACCATGACTTGAATATGTCAGTATAATACACATTTCAACTCGATTCTTATTCATCAAAGTTGTTCTTGTCGATGTATCAATACATAAAAATCTATGGGAAACTAGCGATTGAATATTGACAAAACATACATTGTTTTGAAATCTAGGTCACTGCAGGTTGGACGAGGACGTCAAAAAGTTGGTGTAAAAACGTAGAGAAATGTCTCATTTGTCGATCATTCGATTGGTTTTTTAAATATTGTAATACCGCCGTATACAATCTGTATATCGTAACTCAGAAAAATATTTTCTTTTCGACATAATAGTCATAATTTGATGAAATTGGGCATAATACCTACCTTAAGCTCACCAGTGTCCGCCATTTCTATTTCAATTTAAGCGCATGCGTCAAAAAGTGTTGACCTCACATCCGCCAAAACAGAAATGGCCACCAAAAATTGTAGGTTATACAACGGCAATCATATTTACTTACCTGTTAGCTGTTGATATACATTATTAATATGAAAGTGATTGTAATAATACCGGATGAATCATTCCACTATGCTCATCTCTTTCCAACAATTAAAACATTATGCTTACCTTACAATCTCCTTTTTTTAACTAACAAATAAAAGGGGGAGGGTAAATGGAAGGTCAAGTCACATGGATATAGACGGGGTTATCACCAGCTTATCTCAAAACCACGGGGGCTGCCATTAAGAGGTCACGTGCTGCGTCGGCCATAAAAGTCGTGAAAGATAACACACGTGCATCAATAATCTATAGTAAACATTAGCTGTCTTTTATTTTCACATCGATTTTTTTTTGGTATTATTTCTTGTATTTAAATTATGGCCAGTGAAGTAAAATATAAAAAGGCGGTGAAAATTCGTGTGCCGTCAACGGTTGTTCAAATAATCGCCGTAAATTAAATGAATGGAAACAAACTTTTTCTGAATTACATAAGCAAAGGAACATGAAGACTGTTCTTGTATGATTCCATATAGACTACATACGATGCAGTGGGCAATCGCTTTAAATAAAAAAATATCTCCCTATCTAAGTAGGTATTTGTTTGCTCGGAACATTTTTTGGACGGAAAGCCGACAGAAAGAAACAAAATTCCACAACTTAAGCTGGGGTATGAAAAAAAGACAACCCCTGGCCGGCGAAAACTGATGAGACATGAACCCGAAAGTAAAAAACGAAACTAATACAGGAAGAAAGCGGTGC
>MJUT01017114.1:34885-56236 GCA_002080005.1 Gigantidas platifrons | reverse complement strand
GGGGGGGGGTAGTGTGTGTTATAATTCTGATTTCACCCATATGTATTTTTTTTAAATACATGTATGTGTATTGCATTACCTTTTTATTAATTGTCAGTAATTTTAGAACAAAGTTGCAGTTTGTAAGATTTTTTTTTACAAAGATATTTCATGATTACATGTGTATAAATAGATTTTGTAGGGAATATCCTGTCGATTGTTGTTCTTGTTTGTGTATAAATATGTAGACCTGTGTGTTTAATGATTTTACTAAATAATCGTAATTTTACAGATATCCTGTATGAAGTGTATAATCTTATTAAATCACCACTTGGAATAATGGAATAATTTATCATAAATATATAAACAATATTGATATTACTTAGGGGAAAAAAGGGGGGGAGCTATGTGACGCGATTATTTATGTCAACGAACACACAATTTCAATATAAACAAACACTTTTATATAGTGTGGATCATACATTGTATCTTTTATTAAGATTAGGAAACAAACAAACATTTTCCTTAAAAAATCGTAAACTTCTGCGAGTATGAAATGATTGTTGTATCTGCGTGTTTATCTACATTCACGACCTTAATGGCGGACGGAACAATTATGTCACATAGCGGCGGCGTGCAGTATTAAGGGGGATAATTTGAAAACCCCGTCTATATACAGAAATTGTATGACATCCTCATCTTGTTGGTATGATCATACAATTTATTCTGGTTACATGGCTACCATGACATTCATATGCATTACTTCACAGTCACTTGAAGTTTCGAAAATAAAAATAAAAAATAAGAAAAACTTCGAAAAATTATGGTCATCTATAATAAATAAGAGAACTTATGAAATGGGGTTTTTGCACCAACATGTAAACAATGATTAACTGACGATTGTCGGTGCCAAGGGGTGTGCTTTAACCGCCTCTGTCGACTCATGGCATGTTTATTTACTCATTGGTAATGTTTTAACCTACAAGCATCCTCTATCTGTGACAATTCAACAACTTTTTCATCAATTTCGTGTCTAGTTTCTATGAAACGGACTCCATGGCAGTAGTGTCTCGCAGTGAATGAAAACTTAGACTAAACGAGGAGTCGAAGTCGGAAAATATGCGGATTATTCAAGGACGTATGTCCCGCCATTCTCAACTTTGAAATTATCTCCCTTGTTATTCGAAGTTTTGAATGATTTCACACATGTAAACGATAACAGTTAAAATCTTTATATTGTTTCAGTAATTTTGTTATTTTTATTTATGTGTATTTACCAAAGTTCAATATTGAAAGATGTAGTTTAATATTTATTGAAATTATCACCCGATTCACTGTGAGACTCTACCGCCATGGAGTCCGTTTCATAGAAAGTAGACACGAAATTGATGAAAAGTTGTCGAATCGTCGCAGATAGAGGATGCTTGTAGGTTAAAACATTACCGATGAGTAAATAAACGTGCCATAAGTCGACAGAGGCAGTTAAAGCACACCCCTTGGCACCGGCAATCGTCGGTTAATCATTGTTTACATGTTGGCACAAAAAACTCATTTCATAACTTCTCTTATTTATTATAGATGACCAAAATTTTTCGAAGTTTTTTTTATTTTTTTTTTATTTTCGAAACTTCAAGTGACTGATTACTTTTACTTTACATATTATTTCCAGTCCTGATAAAAAAAAAATTGTAGATTAAAAGAACAAGACGACATGTCACAAAGAATGCCAGACAACTCGCCCCACTATGCCAACTCGCCCCACTTTCATTTTGTCAACTCTTTTTACCTCAGTGTAAATGTTGAATAAAAGATGTTTGCCAACTCACCCCACTTGACTTTTTATACTACACGGGTAACAATGTAAGTTTAAATCAGGTTGCCAACTCGCCCCACTTTCATTTGGTCAACTCTTTTTACCTTTCAATGTTCATTTGTAACTGTTGAATGTTTACACACTATAAGTAAATATCTGTTTGCCAACTCTCCCCAATTGTCAACTCTGCTTACACCCAAATATTGTGGAATAAATTGTGTATATTTTATGCTGAACGATGTTTTGTTTGTGTAACTTTGATATTCATGAAGACATGATTTTTTAGTGTGAATCAACATGTAAATGGATATAGGATCAAATATGTTTGGCAGTAAAATAAGTTATAAGTGTATTTTATTTTTTTTATTTGTTTCATTCATAGTATAACAATACATAGTATATAGTATAGTGTAGCGAGTTGTCCAATGATAGTGGGGCAACTTGTCTCGAAAGTGGGGGCAAGTTGACAAGAAAGTGGGGCGAGTTGTCCTGCTTCCGTCACAAAGTTCAAGTCGCCTTGTAATTTTGAATAGTCACCCTGGTATGGCGACTGGCACCTCTGCTAGGTGTCGCCCCGATGCAATGAATGAAAAATTCAGAAAAGTTGACACAGAGTGACATGGTATTTTCTACGGGGCTATATAAATGAAAGAGACATGTGTACAAATGCTAAGATATAAAGATAATTAAGATCAGTTTTATTTATAGTCAGCATATTTAAATAACAATACAACACAAGCCCTAGTGGGCTTTTGACCGACATAAATGCTTCGAACATATGCAAATTATTAAGTAGGGATGATCAAATCAAGCGTATATGGGCATTAAATATAATTAGAAGCACATTTTCTTCGTGAAAACATAATTCGAAGTGGAAATTAAATTTTAAAAATATGATTTGGGTCGTATACGCTAAATCAATGTTGTTTTTTTTTTAAATCCATATCATTTTAACATAAATTAAAACTTATTTCTATCTTTTACCCCCAAAGACATAATTTATTTTACAAAAATAAATGTGCATCAATATCAAAGGGGGATAATTTAGCGGAAAAATTACATAATCCAACTTCCGATTTTAGCATCTTGGATTGTTTACACTACAGACTGAGAGCTACCTTTATTGGTAATTAGTCTTAAAGGGTCAGGCCTAAATTAAAATATTGTTTGTTTCCCCTTTGCAACCGACTGGCTGAAATCGCTGCGACTGAAAAAATTTTACAACCCGTTCCGTGATTTTTTTTTTTTTTTTTTTTTGCGATTTTCCATTTCCGGAAATATTTCGTGTCCGATTCCGTCATTGGATTCGTATTAGGGAATACTCTTCCGGAACGTACCATGAGTCACCATTACTAATAAACCTAGAGTCCTGACTGTTCCGAGTATTCGTAGAAGCACGGCTTCTGAGTTTCTACGTTATGTGCCATTGTATTACCTGTTTGTAACACATGTAAACAGAGTGGGAAACCAATTCCTAAAAGAAACCCCTTAAAATAATAAAAAAGAAATATGTTCTGTTGATTGAAGTCAAATAAAAACTGTTCAGTCTTCAATCTTTTCATTGATAATGATATGGCTCAACATACAAAGACATCAGTTTCTGACAATGGATAATTTTTCCAACAAGACCCCACAAGGGACAGCATAAATTACATTCTATGATTACCGTACAATTGCACAGATAACATGACAATAAACAAAGATATTGGGTGTATAGAAACCAGTTTGTCTGTCTGCCTGCAGAATCATGCTTGATAAAAAAAAAATTCACCTACCTACCGACCCAGACCTTTCAGGCTAGGGTCGGAAAGGGGAAACAAACATATTTTTAAGATTGGCCTCAATATATTACTTCTTTAACAATATATGAAAAGTGAGGGTAACAAAACTAAATTACCTCCCCCCCCTCTTTTTCTCGCATTAAATATAAGAAAAAAGCTTTTTTACTTTAGTATGGAAGCATATATATTGTCCAGTTAGCTAAGGGTTTAAAGATATTTTGATTGATTGATTGATTGATGTTTAACGTCCAGCGAGCAATTTTTAAGCTATATTCAGGACGAGAACATGTTTACAATAAATTAATATGTAGGTTGAAAACGGGGGACAAATGGGCAAAAAAAATTTAAACGCCACGGGACTCGAAACAAGGAAAGGTTATGGGTAGGGACAGAGAATTTAGCCAGTGCAACAGGTCTCCTACAGACCACTCATCATGAGCATAATGCTCATAATGAGCTGTTACACTAGGATCTTTAACGTGCGAAGAGGGTGGCAATCTCTCTACACGGGACCTCGGTTTTATTTACTTCTCATCCGAAGGATGGGTTGGTTGTGAATTTATACATCCCGCACAACCGACGGATGCCCCTTCAAGCCGAAGAAGCTCTCGGTCCCATTTCTATACCCTGGGGTTCCTGCGGGGTTGGCCCCTTTTAGAGGACTAGGACGGAGAAACCTGGTGCCTAATCTACCCCCGGCACACCCTCAGGGAGGGGGTTAAGGATATTTTGATAATGGTATGCTTTGAAACCATGGTGACATTTTTTTTATTGCTGCACAGTTTTGAAAATTTACCAGTCAAATAAGGAATACATTTTTTTTGTACATTTTTCATAAAGATGTAAACAGAATGTAATGAGCACCAATTTAATTTATCATAATTATAGAGGTAATTACATATGATTGTCTAGCTATATTTCAAAGATAAAAAAATTAATGAAAATTGTGAAAAAATGTATTGTTCTTTTTACATTTTAGTGTATTTTTCATGAGAAAAACGTATGAGGGTACCCATATTTAAAGACACATAAAAAAAAATTATATTCAAGATATGTTCCAAATTCTGAATGTTAACATGTATATGATGCTTTTGGTATGTTGTTTATGAATATTTAAATAAAAAAAAAGGTAAAGAAAAAGTTGGGTAATTTTTTTCATAAAATGAAATATTTCCACAAAAAAAAGGTGCCTACCAACCTATGAATATGAACCCATATTATTCAGATGTTGCACAAAGAATTTAAGTGAAAAAAATATAAATAAATATGATGTTTTGGAAAATCATGTCAGTTGTTACTGGTATTTTTGCCACATGTCACTTATGAAAATGTCAGTGTATTGTGTATTGTGTTTATTGTAATTTATTAGATTCATTAAGTATTTTGAAAGTGATTTTCTTGAAAAATATTCCATTTCGATTTAAGAAACTTTCATTTTTTTCAATAACAAATAAAAATAGAAGTCTGTCAAGCGACTCCTGATTTTGAGCTGTTCCTGATTTTTTCCTGAATTTGTTAGATAAACTCCTGATAACTCCTGATTTTGAACTTTTTCCCCCACAAAAAAAAAAAAGCATAATAATATGTTGAAATTATTTTAGTGTAAAGCATCTTATCAATAAAAGGAAGTGAGGAAAATGGCCTAAGTAAGACTGTTTAGCCTGCCAATTACATTCTGACATTCTGGTAATGACCTTCATCTGGAATCAAAAACACCATGCTTAAATTTATATATTATGGCCTGAAAGCTCTTACTTAGAGGGGAGGAAGGTGGCCATATTTTTGGTTTTTTGTATGGTTTTATCACTTTTTATATATAAAAAATTCCTGATAATATCTTGATTTTTAACTAAAAACCCTCCTGATTTCCTAATTTTTTTAAGCCAAAAAGTGCTTGACAGACTGAAATAGTGTCATCAGAAGGGGGCACAGTGCTACCGGAAATGTTGACCTTTTGATTAATTTTTTTCTCATTTCTGTGACATAAAAATCTTAGTTCATATATATAAAGGTTGACCATTTAAAATTTGCTGAAATGCATGAGGTTGCTTCAGATTTTTATTGATCCACATCAAAGTCTGATTGGTATTTTATACAAATATATACTCTCGGCAGTATCAGGTAAGATTATTTGGTCATTTCGGCACCTACAAAAATGTAGTCATATCAGCACCTAACATTTGGTTACTTCGCCACCCAGTCATTGTCAAGTCGGCATCAGTATTAAAAATAATATAGTGATTATATCATAAAATATTTTTATAAATGTAAGAAAAAGAAAGTTGGATTTATTTAAGAAATAATTCTCCCATGTTGGAAGCATCCTTGGAAGGTCCTCTATAAAGACTGCTCATTTAGTTCTGATCCATTAACAAACATGGCTATCATAGGCAATTCTTGTTTTTGATTGTGTACTCCAATTCTGTAAATTTTACATTATTTTTTTTATTGTAAAATCCATGACCAATGACTAAAAAGTGGAGATAAATTATTACGATTGTCCTCTATCGAAAATATACTTTTCTTTATTATTGTAATAAATACAAATACGTAAAAATGTTAATAAATTATGTTATCTTTTTTCAGTGTTGCTGTTAAATGGCAACTATAACAGAGCTGTAAGTCTGCTGTTAAAAAGACAGACACCAATAACATCAACATGTAGAGAAATGTTTACAGAGAAGAAAGATGATAATACACAGCAGATTAGGTATATACAATATATAGTTACTTATCACGGAATTTCACTCATTTTCAAGTAGGAGGTAAATTAGAAGGGAGGTTTGGGGATGGGGTTTGCTAAACCAGTATACAAAACAAAGCCATATTTTACTTTCACTTTGACATTTTCATTTTTGAAAACAAAGTAGCCGGGGAAAAAATGCAATTAGACAGACAATTTGCTCGGCTGCTGTGGAATGCCCTGACTTATGTTGAGATTTCTAGTCTAATAAGCAAATACTATTGATTAAAAAAAATTGTCCAGTATTTATTTACATGTATGTGTCGTTATATCTACATGTACCATGTATACCAACACAAAATTTGGACACACAAAAAATTGGATTGGCGGCACAATTTGTGATGTTACAAAAGCTACATTGAGGTCTTTTTCTGCTACATATACATGTAGTCTTCTGGATTTTAATGATTGATTGATTGGTGTTTAATGCCATCTGTAGCAATATTTCAGCTATATCGTGGTTTGAACAAATTGTATTATTAACTTAGACACCTACAAGACCCTTAGAAGTAATACATTCTTATCTATAAAACAATTGGATTATATGTACAAATAAAAAGAAACTTTAAAAAGACAAAACCATACTTAGAACGTATGCTATTTTAACTATATATCTTTGCTGGATTTTAATATTGGCTGCCAAACGGATTAATATAAGTTTTGTAACTTGTTTCCGAATCCTATTAATGATTCATCTGAATAATTTGTACATATTCATGCTTGTATTGTATTATTGAATTACTTAATAAAATATGTTTACATATATGCAAAAAGATGTTATAGAGATGTTGTTTTTCACTCGATATGTGATAGAAACCAGGTACCTTGTACATGTATGTATTTTGACACTCACTATAAATTATTTCACCAGTTTCCTTCCTGACACTTTCATGATTTTACACATATGATTTATTTAGAAAAGTGATAATTGTGCATAGCAGATATTATTTCATTTGGCCAACGCTGAGTTGGATTTTTATTAGTACTAGTTCACTGAATCAATAGTCCGCGGATAGACACTCTGACACATTATCCTGAAATCAGAGCCAATTAGTCTTTGCTTTATCTCCTTAATGCTTTGTGATTAGGGGTGTTCAAAGCAACAACTACCAATTTCATAGTCTTTGGTTTCACCTGATCAGGGCTCGAATCCACGATCTACCGCACTCAAGGCAAGCACGCTAACCATTACACCACCGATGCGATTTACATTTGTATTTAGTAAAAAAATGTAAATAATGCATATAGAATAGCAGCAATTATGAAGATTAAGACAGATTATTGAGAGTATCTCAAAGAGTATGGAAATGCCTTAATGTGTTTGACCTTACAACGACTGATATATTTTCAGTGTCTCTTCATTGATACTGATCACTTGGAGAAAACAAAGGAAAATTGTCAAAATTACCAATAAATATCATTATACATTATGTCAATTTCTATGGTAATATTTATAACCGTTTTATTGGACAGATGGCATTTGTTAATTGTTCGTAACTTTTATATTATCTCCATCCATTTCTGTGAACGCGATTAGTTTCACTTATTAATAAGTTCTGCCCACATGATATACATACTGGTATATCTACTGATGTTAATGCCTAAAATTAAAACATGTTAATACTGAACTTTACTGTGCTGTAAATAATTAACACTCTCACTTGTAGAAGTTTTCACTATGGTATGGGGACATTCGAACTGAAAAATTCTGAAGTCACACACAATCAACTTCTAAATCATAAAGCAATTCATGATATTAGTATAATTTTTTTTTTAAAGCATACTGCCCTTGGATGAGGGTGTTCTCATGAAAGATTATCACACTTGGGATGGAAATTGTTTTCCTCATTAAGTATATTAACACCCTCATTTAAACCCTGTCATAGAACATTTCATATGAATTTAACCTGTTTTAAGAGGTCACCTGTCTTATAAGGCCACTTTTCTTTGTCCCAAGGGTGACCTCTTAATACAGGTTTGACTGTATTTAGACAATTATATATGATTAAATTAAATTATATTGAACTGAGCAAGATTTGGGTATTACTAATACTGTTTACTAAGACATTGTATACCTTCAGCATTGTGCCCTACAGAGAACAGAGCACACAACCAGAAAGCAGTGTAGCAGAAACAACACAGGCTGTAAGAAAAAGACAGTCATACTCTCCCTTCCAAAATACCAACTCTAAAGGCGAATATGTTGTTGCCCGTGCTGATGACTTGTTAAACTGGGCAAGAAAGGTAATGTTCTGAATATACCAAATCGTCCACCAACCCATGTTAAAACTCAAAACGCAATCTGGCTTCCAGGAATATTTCAATTCTGATATGTCTAACAGTACAAATACGGTAGTATACTTCGATTGGAAGACGGTAATTTATATTTACGTTTGCGGACAATGTCACACACAATTAATGCTACCAAATTCGAGCAGACGATAACTCATCAACATGTATTGTGCTTGCGCGTTTTAATTGCATGTCGCATATTATTAATTTTGATATATTGATTATTTTCAGTGAATATAGATGCAGGCCTTCAAGCGGCCCTATATTTCCTATCTTTTTGAAAATGTCCTATAATCCCTATATTTTGGCATAAAATGGCCCTTTTCCTATATTAGCCCTATAAATTAGAATTAATTGGTCGAAAATTATAATGTTGTATTTTTGTGCCTTTGAAAACTTTCAAGAGTATCATAAATACATGTACCTGTAGATATGATAAAATCCACTACTTGAATATTTCTAAGAAACTGTCTTCTTTCTATCATTTCATCTAACAGGGGCGTAGCTCCCTATACGCAAAAACGCAATTGAGTACACATAAAAAAATCAGCTAAGAACGAAATATGCGTTTTTTTTATGAAATCAAACTTTAAAAGTAAGATGACATTCCATTTTTCGGTTTTAAATGGAGCGTCAGACTATGAGTACAATGAGCATGACTATAACTTGACAATTAACTGTGTTTACGATCTTAGTTTTTATGTCCCGCCAACTTTGTTGGGGGACATATAGATTTTCGGTCTGTGCGTCCGTATTGATTTTCTATAATTGATATGTCAGAGTATTCACCTCTCGTCTTTATTGCAATATCAATATTGTTCATTGGGTATAACTTGGCATCCGTCTGTTCTAAGCAATGAAAGTAGAAATGAAAGTTAGTGAATTCGAAAGAAAAACATCTAGTTAGATATATTAAAGCATCACAGGTCGTCATTAGCAGCAGAAGAAATAAGTTTTACCAATGTATTTATGCCTGTCTGTCTGAACATCCTCATGTACATACAGCAGACAGTGATTCCAAAGGTCTGTCCGACAGTCTGACAAATCAAGGCGCTATTCCTTTAAGATTTCATATGAATTTTCTAAATCGAAATTTTAAAATCATTTCATTGCAATTTAAGGGTTCATTTCATGTGCAGGGAATTCATACAATGAATGAAGGTTAATCCAGAAAAGCGCTTCACACGCAGTTAAAATTTCGCATTTTGAATGCACTTTGTGTAAGATGTGGGTTGTGCTGTGTTCTCGGCATATATCCCATATTCTTTCTTTGAAAAAAGTCATCATCTTCCATAGTGATTGTGGCTGTATTCATTGTGCAGTTCTCCAGACAAAGGAGGAATCTACATAACAACAACAAGGGGCCATTTTAGCCTTCCCAATCCCTACATACTAACCGACCAGTGAAAACCAAACACATAAAAAGCAGTAATGTGGAAGAAAATTTCGAGAGGGGGCCATTTGCAGCATGTTTGAAGAAATTCAATATCTCAAGGGGCCATTCTTTAAAATTTCATAAAAAAATTCAAATCAAAAGGGGATATTTTCAGTTTCAAAGGGCAATTGGCCCATGGCCCCTTGCCTTCCTAATCCATGAAAAAGATATCCGACCATTCTTCATGGTTAGAGGGACAAATAGTTTGTCAGAAAATTAAATATGTTGAGTTGTGACATGCAAGAAATTTAAAGACCAGTGCGTCATTCATTTTCAACTGTTCATCCAAGAAGGATAATTTTCACAAGCTTGAGTAAAGATCTAATGATATCAACACTTCAACATTTTAATTTAAGTATGTTCTCTAAATAACGAATTATATGTCATATCCTCAATACATGTTTTTTATATCCATCTCCGGCACGTATGACCTGACCGTAAAACACAGATGTAGTGAACTGTAGGCAAAACAAAACACACTCACGCAAACAGGTTCTGAAGTATGTAAATCTGGTAAAATCCAGGAGTTTCCGCGGGACTTCGCCCCCTGGAGAACCCCTACCAGGGCTTTGTCTTGGACCCACTGGGGGCCTTAAGCGGCCCCCTCGCCGAAATTATGCGTATACTTCGATTTGCTCTAGCTACGCCCCTGAACAATCAAGTCTTGGTGATTGACTGCAGCAACAGAATGCCAAGGCAGTTTTGAAGATCTATGGCAGACATTTAGAGTTAACCAAGGTTCCCCAATCTTGGTTGATGAAGATATATCAAAGCTGTCTTGGTTTTCCTCATGGTATACTGTAGTGCAGTCATCTTCAAGACTTGATTAAAGTGTGTATACATTGTATGATGTTATAATTATCACACAAATAGGTATGTATTTCATATACATGTAGTATTTTAAGTAGAAAAGGGGTGAAGTAGAGAGAAATATCCCTATGATTTCCCTATAAATTATTAAATTTGCCCTATTATACCCTTTTTTTCAAGAAATTCTGTCCTATAAAAAGCCCTATTTTTGGACCAAAAACCACTTGAAGGCCTGTAGATGTTTAAAACGTTAACAACTTTGTAAATACAAATGTAGTTTTATTTTGTGATTAAGTTAACTGATTTTATCACATGGCTTAAATGTGTACCGCGCATGTGCTAATGAGATTTTGTCATCGGGATGATCGCTGATTTGTTTGCAAAGCGAAAGAAGGATGCCGTGTTAGAATAAGTAGTTTTTCTCTAATCAAGATACACAGTGTTTCAGCTAGACTTTGAAATCTTCAGGACAATTGCCAGTTTTATCAAAATTTCAAGAACATTCTAATTAAACTAATTTTTTATAAAGTTCTTCAGAACAATTTGAGAAATCGGTGGGAAAATGTCCTGAGACCTGTGCCTAGCTGATTAACTTATAAAAATATATATAGCATACCTGTTAACCTCAGAGATTGTGTATGTGGGAGATCTCCCACATTCCAACTATTTAATGTGGGAGATTTTGTGTGACGAACTTTTTAACACTAAAATTTTTAGATTAAAGCAAACAAAATTTACTGTACAACCTTTATTGTTGTTGCTGAGCAACATTACTTCAAACCACTTTGGTAGGACAATACAGCTTGTTTTGCTAAACTTAGAACAGAGTCACTTAGTTCGTACTCATAACACAACAAGTTTTGATTTTGCTTTGCACATAATAAAGAACAAAGTGTGTCATTGTTCAACTCAGATCTCATATCTGTCTGGATTCTTTTTAACATAGAAAAAATTCTCTCTGGGTCTGCATTTTTAAGATTGGTTGATTTCCTTGTTGAAGCAACTGCTTTTTTGTGTGAATCTCCATCAGCATGTCTTTTAATATCATATACACCACCATGGCTGACACTAACATTTGTAGAACAAAGTTTGCAAAATGCCATATCATTCCCTAAAGAAGTAGGCTGCACCCGATCGTATAATTTTGTCCAGTCCTCCAAGAATTTGCAATAATGTTTCTTTTTCTTTGAAGAAAGGGTGCTAGGTCCTGAATTCCAACGTCTCCTTGATTGTGACATAGTTGAATTGTATTTTTTTAAAGTTTTTTTCGTATTTAAGTAAGTAATTGAACGTTATTCGCCTTCAAATTTTCTTTTTCCACAACTTTGATTCGTGTAGTTATCCATTCGATATTGTAAACAACTTACATTATCGGCGTTTCTAGTAAAAACCGAGATAATTCCGAGTAACAATCAGCTGATTCACGCAAACGTTTTAATGACCCAGCTGATAAAAACAACAAAAATGGCGTCCAATTTTTCGCTTTTAATCAAATTTATGGTCGCGGGAGATAATGTGGGAGAAGTATTTCAAAGCGGGAGTTTTCAGTCTCCCGCGCGGGAGGCACATTCTTTGCGGGAGGCCGAGCTCAAAAGCGGGAGGGTTAACAGGTATGATATAGAAGTCTTGAAAATTGTGCAATGATACTGATCGGTATCATTGCACAATCTTCTAGACTTCTATAATTTGTTTTGTTTGTGCTGCATCGTCATGTCTCGACGATCTGTTACCTATTAAGTTCTCTGGTTGGTTGATTCCCTTAGACTTTATATATATATATATATATCAGGGGTTGAAAATTCCTTAAGTCCGACGCCCGGGACTAGAAAATTGAAACTTCGGGCTTGCCATTTTTCCATGGAAAAAGCCCGTCGGGCATGCCTTTAATAAAATAAAAACTCCACTTTTTTCTAAACGAATTGTTTTNAATTCAAATCACATGCAAGTTTTTGTCAATCGTCTCATTTCACTGTAAATAAGTACTGTAAAAGCTATTTTAAGAACGGTAATACACATCCTGGACAGATCGATATTCCTCATGAATATTAATGAGTTCCGAATCACCTATGTGCTTCCCACATACCTATGTAAAGTCAAGCGTTGGAATAACATTGATCAATCATGTGTTTATGTTGACAAATTTTGAGAAAAATGTCGTTGTTTAATTTTAAATTTAGTCAAAAAAAGCGGAAAAACGGAAAGCGGACGACGAGCCAACTGATCCTGACACTTCCAGAAATAAAAATCTTTAGTATGATAGGGAGAAACGACGAGAATATTTCAAAACTTGTATCAATGACTAACACTTGAACAACGCAACCCGATAGTTGTAAATTACATTTTTTTGTTGAATATTATATATAAATCCTTGCACTGTGTCTTCTTTACTGCAAAATATTCACATGCAAAATAAAATTTCAATTTTATCCTACAAATTGAGACTTGGCAAATCACTGTTCGGGCTTGGGTTAAAAAAGTTGAAAAAGCCCTGGGCTTGGGCCTGCCCAAAGAAATTTTCAACCCCTGTATATATATCATGGTTCCCACGCATCCTGGAAAACGGGAAATACCCTGGAAGTTCGTTATACACGTTCCCGGTCGGGAAATGTCATTGAAAATTAAAAAAATGGTCAAAAGCATAATTTTTTAACCACCGGAAGTTTTGATGCAATTTGTCAATTTCGAGTTACTTCCCTTGGTCCGATAATTAATTCGTCTCTTGCTTTATTCGCCCCAATAATAATAAAAGCATCTACAATAGGCAAAAAAAAAAGGACAAAAGGCATAGGGACGAATTGATAACTTGAATCTGAATCTGCAATGTGTTTGTTGAAGTAGTGCAGGGCAGGTATGAAGGTTTAAAGGTTGAAGATAGAATTTGTAATACATGTAATTTAAATATAGAAGATGAGTTTCATTTCCTTATGATTTGCTCGCCATTAGATAACTGTAGAACAAAATATTTCAATATTATAAAAAGGTTATATACCAACTTTGAGAACTTATCAACAGAAGATAAATTTATATGGTTACTATCATGTGAAGATAAAGAAATTATTTCATTAACATCTAAACTATTAATTGATTTATTTAAAGAAAGAAAACAGAGAATTACTTAAAAAAAAATATAATAATAATAATATAATAAATACATTATAATATTATGCTTTTATGGGTTGTCTCCGCCTTGACCTTCAGAGTCACAGTGTGTCTCCAAAACTTGTTCTTTATATTTTTCTTTTTTTGTATTGTCTTAATATGTCTTCAAATTACAATTAATTACAATCGAACATGTTTGTGTCGAACACTCTTTATTCGAATACTACGGATGTCTCGAAGTTGCCGGCTGGTCCCGATCTATTTTCCTATTATTATATGTTATGTCAACACTGTTAATTCGAACATTCTTGAGTCGAATACATTGGTTGTGTCGAACACTTTTTATAGCCCCAAAATCGAAAAATTATGTTAATTTGCCCTTTTTTTAGTTGAACCTCGAGTCTTCATGTCTTTTCCCTTCACTTCCGTAAATCAATTTTTTTGTGTTATGCAAAGTTATTACTTCCTTTTCTTCAAATCCGTGTCATTGATGTAAATCCAGTGTTTTTAATGCAATTTTTGACAGTACACAGTGTAAACAATAAAAGTACGCAAAGATTTGTATGTTAATTAAACAGCATATCAAAGGCTGAGTCAAGGTTCGTTGAACCGCAAAAAGGTAAAAATAGCCATAATGAATGGGGTATGGCAAAGGGTGAAAATTAAAATGAATTAAAAATTAAAATGCACGTTTTCTTGGTCAGAATTTCATTTCACAGTTGAAAACAGATGCGGCTAAAATTTAGAAAAAATATTTGACTAAATTATTACACGACATGTACGATGTTCACTTAGAAATTTGACAAATGAATGGTTTGTGTTTTACTCACACAAAATTATTTTTTAGAAAGATTTTTAAAATGGAAACATCTTCGATCATCAAAATTTTTGTATTCCTTTTAAATTTTTTAATTTTACCTGAAAATTAATGATCACACTAATTAAATTCATAGCTTTTAAATAGCTCATTAATGTTTAATTAGAATTAATCACAGGAAAATGACATTGAGCTTGGTTTCAAGTTTCAAGTTTATTAGTAGCTCAGGCATACAGGTATGCAACAAGAGTACAATGTATAAATAAATGAACATAAACATACATATATAGGCAGACTGAGAACATACAAATGTAATGTTACTAGAGATAGATCATGCACTATAGGAGATAACAAATTACATATAATCTATAAGATTTTTTTCAAATTATTGACAAACCTTGCTAAATTTTTTAAAACCCTAATATTACAATAAAACAAATGTCCTTTCATTTTTTCAGTACTAGGACGTCGATAATAATATTCGGGAATAAATTTTTGTCGTAACCTAACAATGTTTTGGTATTCACAAATGTATAAGTAGTGGTATTCATCACCCACTTGGTTACAGTTACATAAATTGCATATTCTATCAGATCGCTGAGTACCATGCCATCTACCAGTTTCAATGGGTATTCTTGAATTTGAAGTACGTAGACTACATATATTTATACGCTCTTCAGGCAGTAATTTTAACAAATAATTTTCTAAGCAAAAATCGGTTTTAAAGATTGAATAGAATTCGCCTCTTGACGAATTAACCATGTCACTGTGCCAAGACTGATAGAACTGATCTCGTAATAATTGTTTAACATAATTCTTTATAATCTATGTCTAAGGGGATTTGATTTTCCCATATATAACTCAATCCACAATCATCAAAAACACTTTTGATGTAGGATACCCATTTAAACTTATAAATACCACTAGTATGTAATTTGAACAAATTTTATACATAGTGTTACACAGCTTGCTGTCATTCAAATTAAGTTTTGACCAAAAGCACAACATTCTTATTTTTATTTCAATTTCTAGAGAATGTCGACCTAGCTCTCCATAAACTATATAATTTGGAGTACATGTTGTACTAGATTTCATTTTGAGTATTTTCTTACAAAATTGCAACTGAACCCTTTCGGTAAGTTTTTTGTCCTCAAACCCCCACACTTCACTACCATAAAGAAGGACAGGAACTACAAGCGTGTCAAAAAGTTTTAACAGTAAATCAATAGACAAGTTTAAATGTCTTGTTTTAGTATAAAGGGCATATAGAGACCTTTTAGCTTGGTCAACCAGCTTTTTCCTAGCAACAGTAAAATTACCGTTGTAATTCATAACTAATCCGAGATAAGAATAAAAATCCACAATTTCTAAGGTATCTCCCCCTAATTTAAAACATTTATTCTGTATTTTCCTCTTTGCAAATATAATAATTTTTGTTTTACTTGTATTGACTTTCAATTTCCATTCAGAGCAGTAATTGTCAAAAACATCAAGTGCAGCCTGTAACCCCTCTGGTGATTCAGACATTAATATAGTGTCATCGGCATAAAAAAGCAAAAATAATCGAACACAAATTTGCAATTCATTTGTACATATATCAGACAGTGTCTCTAAAGATGGCACAGCATTTTGTGAAAAATAATTCTCCAAGTCATTTAAGTATAAAGAGAACAAAAAAGGGAAAAATTTTCCCCTTGCCTGACCCCTACTTCACATGCAAAGAAATCTGAAAAAGAATCATTACAGCTAATACATGATTTAATTCCATGGTACATGTTTTGAATAACAGTAAATATTTTACCCTTAATATTAGAGTTCTGCATTTTTTTCCATAACCCCACCCTCCAAACCGTATCAAATGCTTTCCTAAAATCAATAAAGGAGCAGTATAATTTTTTCCCACTGGCTAGATATAAAGAAATAAGTGCATGTAAAATAAAAATATTATCCATTGTCGAATATCCTTTTCGAAATCCTGCCTGTGCAGCTGTAATTAATTCAACTTCATCCGACAATTTATTTAAACGATTATTCAAAATTCCAGTAAAAACTTTGCCCAAGATCGAAACTAAAGTTATAGCTCTGTAATTGTCGGGATCTTTAGGACCCCCCTTATTTTTGTAAATCGGTTTTACTATTCCTGTCAGCCACTGCTATTTAATATTAAATTAAACAATTTAAAATATACTGGTAATAAAAGATCTAAAGTAGATTTTAGATGCTCATTTACAATGTCATCAATTCCACTAGCTTTATTGTTTTTCAATCTCTTCACAGAATTGACAATTTCCTCTTCAGTTATAGTACTATTTAGGATTTCATCAAAAATGTCAAGTGATTGATCATCAATATTAAAATCATCTGTATCATCCTCATCATTATCAAGATCAGGATTATTGGAATTCAGTTCTTTAAAATATTGAAAAAACTGTTCCACGTCGATATTATCAGACGATTTAGAATTGATACCTTCTCCCGACATTTTTGACAGTATTTTCCAGAATGACTTGGAATCGTTTTGAGACATTTTCCGCATTTCATGTTCCATTTCTTTCTGGTAGTTTTTAAAACTTTTATTAAGAATATTTTTATATTCTTTGCTATGATCATTCATTAGTTTTTTATTTTCCAAATTTTTAATTAAATTATATTTATGTCTAGACTCATGAAACTTTTTTCTTTTAGCCTTGCAATCAGCACTAAACCAAGGCTTTGAATCGACAGTCGATGATCAAGAGTGTATATTACCGGTTCCGTGGAGCTTAGTGAAACCAAATGATTTCGCAGCAGCGTTCTTAAATAATAATATTAAGTAATCAACAATACTATCAACATCATTTTTCGTAATATCATCTTGATTACCTAAAAAAATCAATTCCTCAATCAATATTTGTATATGATCTGAGTCAGCTTGGAAAGCACTTATAAATTCACCCTTCTTTTCCTCGTTCCACTTAATCAACTTTTCTGGGGTCTGTTCGACTGGAATGTTTACATTTTGTAACACCACTTCAAGTGTAACAACAAGTCTTGAGTATTTATCTGAAAGCATGGGATCAAAATCCATAACTGTAAAGTCTTTTACAATTTTAAACAATGGTGACGACAAAATAAAATAATCAATCAGACTGCTATCAAAACATGTTTTTATCCCAATATTTTTATCATTACCTGGAAGTCTAGAATTACCAATATAAAGATTAAGTCGGTTACAAAACTCAATTAGTTTATAACCATAAGAGTTTGGTCTATTATTATCTTGAGAAACTCTATTTAAAGGTATTCCTTGCCTTTGTAAATTTTCATAATCATACGAAAAATTTAACAATTTTACATCGCTATCAAGATCTAACACATCAAGTAAGTGTTCATCGGGAACAGTATAATCTTGTAATTTTCGGATTTTAGAATTAAAATCACCCAAAAATGCACCATAGGTAGATGCTGTAGCTAGTTTATTGAATTTGTCATCAATTGCTTCAAAAGCTTCCGGAGAAGTATACTTAGTATTTTCAGGCGGTAAATATACACAGCCTAGTAATACGTCTTTATCTTCAAATAACAAACCTTTCTTAATTTTTAGCCATTGGACATATTCACATTCTGTATTTGGGAATTCCAAAAAAGTTTCTAAAGATTTTTTATACATAATAACTATTCCACCTGAACTTTTTTTTACATTTACATTTTTTCCTTACTTTTGAGATATAAGAATAATTTGAAGGTAACTCTAAAAAGTCAAACTGGTCTAATTTACTTTCCACAAAAAAATACTTATATCATTATTGTCAATTAATTTGACAAAATCTGGACAAAGAAGCTTTGATTTTAACCCACAAACATTCAAAAAAGTAATGTTAATTTTATTTGAACAGTTTTTATTTTCATTCAGGTCTTTCCAACAGTTCTTCAATTGTTCTCTTGTTGGCCTGTCCTATAGCGCACCACGGTCACCATTTGTGTTTCGGTTGTCCCGAGGAGCACGCACACAGTTATCTTGACTCGCTTGTTCATCTTGTCGTTCATCTTGTTGTCTAGGAGGCATGTATACGTCATATGTACGCGTAGAATCGAAAATACGCCCATTTACAAATAGCATAGCGTAGCTCTGTAAAATATCCTTTGGCTCTCAGTTCCTTCATGTTAGGTATCAGTTTTTTACGCCTTTCACTAATTTCAGCCGGAAATTGTTCAAATACATGAATATCCTGTCCATGAAGCTTTGGGGATGCCTTTAATACTCAGGTTTTGTCTTTCCTTTTTTCAAATCGCACAACAATAGAGCGTGGTCCCCCTCCTGGTTTGTGTTTTAGTCTATGTACAGCCTGGAAATCAACTTCATCTGGGATATCTAGCTTTTCGGCAATAAAATTTTTAACGACAGTCTCTGTATTTTCAGCTCTGCCCTCGGGGATACCAGAAATAATTAAATTTTCTTTCATTGACTGTGCTTGTAGTCTTAGAATGTCTTCATGAAGACGGGTATTTTCGTCCCAAAGATCATCTAGTTCTAATTCAACTGTTGCTAAGCTTCGATTAAGGTTATCATTATTATTTTCGGTTTGTTCAATACGTTCGCTGTGCTCATTCAAAGTTCTTTTTGCATTCTGAAAGTCAGAAGAGAGGTTCACGAACTGCTCATTCATAAATTGTAATTGTTTAAAAATTTCTGGAAGACTATCTAATTTTCTTAGCTGTTCATAGATATCAGATATAACATTATCTTGTTCGTTTGTAGCTTTTGTTGTTGGACTTGGTTGAATCATAGTTGACGGAGTCAATTGAATGTGTGGAACATCCGGTCTACTCGAATACGCACCTTGTATAATATTGGGAGAGTAAATATAAGAACCGTCAAAAACTGCATTTGAAGTATTTGGAGTTTGAGGTGGTGGTCCATATAATGTGTGACTTGCATTAGCAATAAAATTACTAGATTGAGCTTCCACTGGGCTAGGTGGCCTAGGTTGAGGTGGTCGTATCATAATGCCGGGTGACGCCCCTGAACTGTTCGAACTTCTACAGCATTTCCTACCTTTATCTGCCATTGGGCAACATCATACTCCTATAATCCACGAATTCTAACATTTGGAAAACTAAAAATGTCACTGAAACAAGGCTACAGGCTAGTATATGCTCTCAGAAATTAGTAACTGACACAGCCCACTTTCTTACGTGTACACTCAGTCCGCCATTTTATTTTCTCAATTAAACTCAATTTTTGACACAATGCTAGCGTGGACTAATAAAAAATCAAAAGGTTATTAATTATCCTAATTAATGAGGTATGAAATTTGATATTACATATATACATGTAATTAATAAAATGTTGAAAATAATTTATTTCTTTTTTATTTTTATCCATATTTAATCCGGAAATGCAAAATTAATTACATTATAAATTTTTACACCTGAAACAAGTCATACATACACAGACGTAGCGAATAAGTAGCCACATGTTAAACCGGAAGTCAACTTCACAGGTAAACATCGAGTAAACCGGAAGTCAAAACTGCATATGAATGTGTCGAAGCACCGGATAAGTCGAAGTTTTCTTCGAGTCCCCTGAACTTAGACACAAACGAGTTTCACGGTATTACAAATCATATGTGTATTTCATGTTCTTTAATTTGTAAATGATTATTCTGCTCAGTACTGGGCTCCACGATTGGAAAATAAAATATCTTGTTACATGAATTAGTTCCGATGATGGCGATCAATATTCAATCACACGTGAAGAAATCCATGATAATAACAAAATACTTGTTCAAGCGGCAAATAACGAACTTGAAAACTGAAAAAAGTCCTGGAAAAATCAGGGAAAAACCCTGGAATTTTATATCTGGAAAAGAGTGGGAACCCTGATATATATATATATATATTTATTTTGTACCAGTAATCATGTTTTTATATTTCAGAATTCATTATGGCCTATGACCTTTGGTTTGGCATGTTGTGCTGTAGAAATGATGCATTTTGCTGCTCCCAGATATGACATGGATCGGTTTGGTGTGGTATTCCGTGCTAGTCCTCGTCATTCGGATGTGATGATTGTGGCTGGAACACTCACAAATAAAATGGCACCAGCTTTAAGAAAAGTAAGAAATAACTGTGTCTGATATACTACCAATAATTAAAGTCAAATATCTTTCTGTTTTTAAAGATGGATATTTGTGATTTTTACCATACCTGGTTCAAAGGAACCATGTGAGCTATGTAGATCACTTTGTGTCATTCATGGTTATGGGTATATGTAAACATCTTCTCAGAAACAACTGGAACAATTTTTTTTTATGCCCCCGCGACTATTGGTCGGGGGACATATTGTTTTACCCCCGTCTGTGCATCCGTCCGTTCATCACACATATGCATAGTTATACCCCTCGCAAACAAAGTTTGAGGGGGTATATAGGTTTCACCCTGTCTGTCCGTCCGTCTGTCCATCTGTCTGTCCGCATAGTGGGTACATGGTTTGTCCGTGCAACTCCTCCTACAGTTTTTCTGCTAGGAAGTTTTTATTTTGCAGATCATTTGTACATATATCAAAGATGTGCATGTGGTAAGGATTTTGATTTTTGTGCA
>MJUT01017101.1:286001-319246 GCA_002080005.1 Gigantidas platifrons | reverse complement strand
CTGCGGTTACCATCACATTATAGTGTTTGGATAACAAAACTTAGAACATCGAACTTAAAATTACCTATTGAAGTGGGTAGATGGTACGGAATACCAAAAGAAAATAGACATTGCACTCTCTGCCTCAAAAACATTGGTGATGAATTTCATGTTTTATTTAAATGCGAAAATGATATTGTTTCTGATTTCAGAAACAAATTCATACCTAGCTATTATTGTAAAAACCCAAACGTTCAAAAAATGGGGGGAATGTTTTCAAACTGTCATATTCAATTATTGACAAATGTAGCAATTTTTATTAAGAAAATATGTAAGTTACTATAACATTGCATACTCAGTTCATTAAATTATATGTTGTATTTTCGTATACTCTGTTCATTATATAAGTTATATGTTGTATTATCGTATACTCTGTTCATTATGTTATTTCTGTATTATTGTATACTCTGTTCACTCTGCCATGTATTATATGTTATATGTTGTATATATGTCCTCATGTTACACAATTTGTGTCTGAGTGTTGTTAAATAAACTTGAATACGGTATCTTATTTGTCAAATTAAGATAGCACTTTCGCTCACACCGGAAGTTCCTCTCCGGGCAATTTTGTTTAATTTTAAACAGAAATATCGTATATTACGTCTAATTGTGATGACACTGCTCATTGATCATCTCGTTCATTGACATTGTTTGTTCTCCAGAACCAACACGGGTTACTAACGTCGTCACTATACTAACAATTGGTCAGAGATTATTAACTTGACAATTACCATGTTCACATATGAGGCATGCGATCTTCTCATAAAAAGTATATCAAATAAATTGATGGTAGGGACTTGTTAAATATTTACTTATCTGCCTTGTTATTGTCTAATACCATGACATTTTCATATGAAAGTCGACGTCCCTATTGTACACTTATGTCAGTGGACTGGTAGATAATTCAATAAACAGACAAATTAACACACAAATGGAGAAATAAATTGCCATTTTATGGTGACATTTTCCCAGTAATTTATAATTAAAGAACGTTGATACTTTCTTCGCATATTCCATTCTCCTCAACAACTCAACAACTTGGGTCAGGTACCATGACATAGATGACATCGGAGTAAACCAACTACAATCAACCATCATGACATAGCTAGCACTGGAGTAAACCAACCAGAATGAACCATCGTGACATAGCTAGCACTGGAGAAAACCAAAAACAATCAACTATGACACAGCTGGACAGCTGACATTGAAGTAAACCAAACACAATCGACTATGGCATAGCTGACATTGAAGTAAACCAAACACAATCGACTATGGCATAGCTGACACAATCGACTATGGCATAGCTGACATTGAAGTAAACCAAACACAATCGACTATGGCATAGCTGACAGTGGAGTAAACCAAACACAATAACCATGACATAGCTGACATTGAAGTGAAATACTCATCAACTGCCATGACATAGCTGACGTTGGAGTAATGGAAACAATCGCCATGACATAGCTTATTTCGTAGCAACGGGAACAATCACCATGACATAGCTTATATCGGAGCAAAGGAAACAATCACCATGATATAGCTTATATTAGAGCAAAGGACAAAATCACCATGACATAGCTTATTTCGTAGCAAAGGAAGCAATCACCATGACATAGCTTATATCGTAGCAAAGGAAGCAATCACCATGGCATAGCTTATATCGGAGGAAAGGAAACAATCACCATGACATAACTGTGTGAATGAAGCTGGCATATCTGATACTGGAATGAAGCAAATATCAACCACCATGTACATTATGTCAATCAATCATTCCATTACATACCATCTGAGTAGTTTATAAGCAAGGAATGGTACGTGAAATTTTGGAAAATTTATCTCTCGTTTGGTAGAAACAGACAATTAACTCCATTGTTTGGCACATAACTATGTGTAAATACAATAACTTGTTTTTGTCGTTGAATGTTTTGGTATGTTGCGATTTTTTATATTGATGTGTAAACATTTCAACAAGTAGTCTTGACCAGATGTCGTATCGGAGATACTGGTAGTAGATTAACACATGATTATCTATTAAATAACGAGGAGCAACCGGAATGTCTTGCGTGTAATTCCAATTATTCACTTAAACTTAATTGACTGCGTAGATGTTGCTTACATTCGCCACACATTCTTAAATGTCGACAATTTATATGATTTATTTACAAATGTCGCAGGCGACACCATTTTGAAATTTTTAAAAGAAATTAATTTATATACACAAATATAGTTATAACATACGTTCTAAATACATATGTATATGGTTTTGTATAGTTATTGTTTATTTTATTTGTACATACAATCTGATTGTTTTATAAGTATGTTGTATTTCTAAGTGTTTCTTTTATTTGTACATACAATCTGATTGTTTTATAGACAAGTATGTTGTATTTCTAAGTGTTTCTTTTATTTGTACATACAATCTGATTGTTTTATAAGTATGTTGTATTTCTATGTGTTTCTTTTATTTGTACATACAATCTGATTGTTTTATAAGTATGTTGTATTTCTAAGTGTTTCTTTTATTTGTACATACAATCTGATTGTTTTATAAGTATGTTGTATTTCTAAGTGTTTCTTTTATTTGTACATACAATCTGATTGTTTTATAAGTGTGTTATATTTCTAAGGGTCCTGTATGTGTCTAAGTTAATAATAAAACTTGTTCATCCCATGATATAGCTGAAATATTGCTAAAGTTGGCGTTAAACACCAATCGATCAATCAATCAGGGTCTGATATTATAAATTGTGTCTTAAACCTCTGTTTGATAGCAGATGCGGAATAACTTTGTAACTGGAATGTGCGATATTTGGCATCACATATTCCAAAGAAAAGTTGGAAGATACAACGGGTTAATCAGAAGCTGTCGTTCAAAGACTTACAGACAATACAATGAGTAAAAGAACACATGGACAAACAATTGTTGATAACATACTATGCAGAAAACTAATGATCGAGGAACACTAGTACAACCAGTTTATCTTTATATGCGCTACAATAAACAAGTAAGTATGCATGACAAAGTGAGTCTTGTGTGTATCTCTGGTTTGAACTTTATACTACTGTTCTGTCCTGTTAAAAAGGTGTGAAAAACATTCATATTTGAAATAATTACATGACAAATTAAAATCGGTCGCTGAGAACAGTGCTGGTGAGTCATAATAATCACGTAAATTAAACAATGTCTTTTTAATTATCTCAACGATTTGTACGTATCTTTATCAACATAATAGCATGCAGCCTATTGTCTAAAACAATTTTTACTATATTGATTCGCTGGATATTTTCAAATGATAAAACAATTGTAGATGTATTTTGAAGTCTAAAATTGTCTCCACCTTTCCTTTTTGAAACATTTGTATTAAAGTGTAAAATAATTTATTAAAGAGTATTTATTACATTAAATAGGAATAGCTTCCATAAATCAAACTGAAGAAATGAGTTTAGTTACAGCATATTGATTACGAGTTATTAATGTCCTAAATGTCTCGGTTTGAGGAGCTATTGTAACTATTGTAATATAAAGTTGAACTTAGAATGCACTAATTTGACGTTAGAAGGTTCACATACTGTAAACCAACTTATTTTCGCGGCTATTATGTTTCGCGTTTTTCTGCTTCAAGACAGTTTCGCGGATATTTAAATTCGTGATAGCCAAATGTTCTTGTTTCTTCCACACTTTAGACCGACTTGTTCGCGGATATAAACTTTCGCGATTTTGTACTCTACCGCGAAAATCGCGAAGGTTTATAGTACGCGAACAAAAATTGGCTTACAGCACATTGACGTTGCTATTTGACAGAGTTGGTTAAGATTTAAGGAGTACATTTTAGTCATATTCCACTCATTTAAAATAAATTGAAATGATTTTGGGACTTTGATAAGAAGAACTAAATGTTATTGTTTTTTTGTTCATGTCCAATCAGTTGGACCTTCGTCGTCGTTAACTTTATAATACGAATTCCCTTCTGTAATCACTGGTCCAATATATAGCATGGCGTCTGCTTTTAAATTGTTTCGGATGAGCCGCCGTTGTTACTATAAATATAACTGAAGGTGGTAACCGCACATAGAAGACTAATAAAACAGATGAGCTGAGATTTAAATAGTAGTTACATTGTGTTACGTGTTCTGTCAAAGTTTTACGAATATATTCAAATTAAGCTGATTTTAACAAAATACCATTTGGAACCTTCTCTAATACCACCGATAGTTTCTATGATTTTCTCTCGGCCAATTTAACCTTCTCTAATTCCACAGATAGTTTCTATGATTTTCTCTCGGCCAATTTAACCTTCTCTAATACCACAGATAGTTTCTATGATTTTCTCTCGGCCAATTTAACCTTCTCAAATACCACAGATAGTTTCTATGATTTTCTCTCGGCCAATTTAACCTTCTCTAATACCACAGATAGTTTCTATGATTTTCTCTCGGCCAATTTAACCTTCTTTAATACCACAGATAGTTTCTATGATTTTTTCTCGGCCAATTTAACCTTCTCAAATACCACAGATAGTTTCTATGATTTTCTCTCGGCCAATTTAACCTTCTCTAATACCACAGATAGTTTCTATGATTTTCTCTCGGCCAATTTAACCAAATCCATGATATAATAGCTAACGTACTCGATTGGTTCGAGTGGTGCGTTATATTGTGAATTCGAGCTCAGTCAAGGCCAACCAACGAATATAAAATGGTATTTACTGGTTTTATTTTCTAAACATGTATTATGAAATAGCGGCGCAAAGAAAGGTTGGTTTAGGATCATGTGTCCGAGTAGATCGACACGCTTACCCACAGAGTGTTGTTTCAGTAATATAACACTATAACAATCATGGTATATCTGTGGCGTTAAGACAACATTCACTCACTATATATATCTTTATTTCTGATAACCTTTGTTCACTCATTAACTCTAGGTTGATACATAACAATTATGTAGTATAAGTTTGTAAGATAATAAAGGGGTAACCAGAAATAAATAGAGGAAGGACAGACAACACAACGACCAAAATAAAAGACAAAAGGACAAACAGTGATATATAAAACACGGAACAGAAAACTAAAGACCGAGCAACACAAACCGCACAAAAAATCGGGTTGAACTCATGTATCTCGGAAGGGCATAGCCTACTCCACATGTGATACACGTCGTGTTACTTTTGTAACAAACGAGGCGACAAGTCAATAATGAGGAAAGGACTTTGATCATGTTTATTGTAAACGGAATATATCAGTGGTCATTCGCTGATTTCCGTAACAGCTAACCAGGTCATGGTGGCGATTGTTTTTGGCAATATGTGTTAAAATTTAGACTGCAACAGTATGACAATGAGAGGTTCAACATATCTTTCGTTTTGTTTTGTGCATATTTTTGTTCAGTAGATTTATAATGGCTATGCAAATTATGCATATTTTGATAAAAAAAAAAACACATTTAAATCGTCCACATAGAAACCACTAAAATTGTGTGTGACAGCCATTCATACAAGATGACTAATATCACTAAAACAAGATTCTCTATATGACGAAAATGCTTCATTATAACCTAGAATCAACTTATTTAACATATAGTTTGTTAAAATATTCAGTTTGTTGCAGAATTATATGCATATTATTGTTTCCTGTCATTCTTGCTCCAAAGATTACAAACCTTCAATATATTAATGTCGCTATGTATGAGTGTTATGTTCATAGTTTAAATGGAACTTAAATAAATAATGTATGTTTCTCCTCACAGAAGTATGTACATGACAAACAATATTTTCATATATTGATAAAATATACAATTCAAAACCTGCAAGTCTACAAATATTGAATAGTTCAGGTAAATATATTATAAACTATTGCCTTGTAAATATTTCTGTTTTTTTAATTGTAGAAAACATAGTAAAAATGCAAAATTTGAATAAATTATTGAATTCAATTATCTTTGAAGTTGTTGAGCAAAATTAGACATGTTTTATTATGTAAAATGATGAATAGGGTCGTGTTTACATTTACTTCGCGTGTAAGCTGTTTACATTTATTTTTCCCATTATTACGGCATTTTAACCCCGCTGAACCAGTGGTGGAAAATCTGTAATCCTCTAGAGGATTAAATGTCAAGTGCCGTTCCCCGCATTTAACCCGTTTGACGGCTAATGAGAGAAACAAATTCTCCTTCAGTTGCCCATGTGGGTTACGATATTTCTCCAATCTCGAGAGTTAAGTTTAAAATTTTAACCACTCGCATGACGGCTTGTAGTTAAAATTTTAAATTTAACTCTCTTGAGTGGAGAAATATCATAACCCATGGGCAACTGAAGGAGAATATATATATACAGTCATATCGGTCACGTCCAATCTAGTCTAGTCTCAGAGAAATAATTGTTTTAAGATGAATTTGTTCATGTTAATATGAATAAATATAGTATAACTAATCGTAGATTTTGAATATCAAAATAAGACCACGAGTGACCGAAGTACGCATAAGGATTAAACGAATGGGCGGAACTTGTTCCGTCCACGAGTTTAATCGTTAATGCGTATTCGGTCACGAGTGGTCTTATTTTGATATTCAAAATGTATGATTTAGTTATACTGTTTATTATATAGACTTTCAAAATTTCTTATATATTTTTTTTTATTTGTATATCGTGTCGTGACATCTGCTCGGTCATGCAATAAAGTCGGTCACTTGTTTTGATTTACCATTCTCGCGCAGCACGAGGCCAATGACGTCATTCTGTATATTTATAACGTATATAAGACGCCGAAGCAGGTTTTTAAAACTTGAAGATTATAAAATGCGATCAAAACAGGTAAGATTGAATTGACCAAATTTCATACAAGTAAAAAAACTCCTTTTTACTAATGTCCTTTCTATCTGGTCATTCTGCCTGTGAAATATATTTTAAGCGATGGTATTCCCCGAACATTTTTAACTTTCCGGTTTGTTGACATAATCATCATCACAGTTCATGACCGTTTCTGGAATGTAGGCCAAGCAAATTGTATTTTAAAATACTTTGAAAACATGATGATTGATCTTTCAGATTCCACCATTTTTGTGTGTGTTCATTGTAAGTGAGTGATATTAAAAGTGATTATAATAAATTGAAATCAGTCATTAATTGTTTTCCAAAAATACGACAGAATGTAGTCAGTCTAATAGATTGTATTGACAAGCAAAAACACCAAATTCATTCAATTAAATACAAATGTACATTATTATATATGCCATTTATGGGTAGGCAAGTTTAATATTTGCATCAAATAATTAATTTTTAATACTTCAATTTCAAACTATTTAAAAGAAAACATCTTTCGACATTTTTCAGACAAAACAATTACACTGAAAAGGCTAAAATACTGTACTTTCTAAATCTGGTTTACTTTTTAAGTTTTGTTAGCCTAAGACAAAACCATGTGCTTTATTGACCTTTGACCGGCCTTATGTGACGTAATAGGACGCCATTTGGGAAAACCGTACACAACAAATATGGGTCAGTGTGTTTTTATTATCGATCTTTTTTCCATGGAACTTTACACATGTGAGCAAGAATAGATGAGGAACATAATTAAAAAGAAAAAAATGTTTACTTTCAACATGAAAAAAATAATCAAACATTATCCAATGACTGACCGGCTTATTGTCATACGGGGATATTTGATTGCACGCGTGTGAATCTAAGAGCAACGATACTACAGTGTTCAGCTGGAAGGGTCTGCCATCTTGAAAATGTGAAATCCTATTTTTCATATTTACAACAATGTACAAAAATAATTAAAATGCTTACCTTGAAAGCTTATTTTAGTTAAATTAAATCACAATTGAAGCGTATACAAAGCCAAATAGCGTCTAATCTTTACGTTTCAAACTGGAAGTCTTCATATGACGTCAATGACGTCATCTTGGTTATGTGCCAAAGTCATCAATAGCATTTCGCGGAATTTTTTCAGCTTACAATCGTATGTGTATTCACCGTTGCACAACAAGGGACGTAACCACCAGACTTATAGTTTTGCAAAAGTAGTTCCGGCGGGAAAAAACTGGTATTTCACATGTGAAATACCGGAATTTATTTCACGGATAAATCCCCATAATTCACACCTATCTATATAATAAAAATGTATATTAAATGGGTTTTAGATGGTGCTTTTTTTTTTTAAATGTTATTACTAGATATGGAAAATTCGATCGCGATCAATTCAGGATCTTACAAAATTTGTATTTAAAAAAAATATATTCAATAAAGACAAAAGTAAGTTTAAATCGCATCTGATAATATTATGCTTCTACAAGCAGAGATGGGATCTGTATCAATTATGTGCATGCATTTAATGTATATCTGTATTGTTCTTGCAGATCCAATTATCAAAAGGAGATTGCGGTCACATTTTCCGATTTAACCCTGCCTTGTTTTTGTGTCTGTCCCAATGAATGACATGGATTGCCATCGGCATGTGTGGTGGTCGGTTTTGTTGTCAATGGTAGTTGTTTCATTTTGTTGGTATTGGTGGAAATGTTGATAGATATTTATAAACTTTAATAAATAGTCATAAATCCAAATCGTATAATTTAATCATACAAGTTACACATTTATATCGTATCACTTCATGAAATACGTTATAAAGTTAAATCGTCATAGTTAACGTTTCATTATATTTTGATATTCACCATAACACCCTACTCCAGGGGCGGTATGTCTTTTATTATTATTATTATTATATACTGAATGTTGTTTCTTCAGAATTTTTCAAATCGACTGTCGTCTGACATAGACGGAAGTAAAAGTATAAATTAATAAACTTTGGCATGAGCGGGCGTTGATTGTTTTAAGGATCGATCCCAGTGGGCGTTCATTTCAAACATTAACACCCGTTATTAATCGTGGAATGAAACCTTCGTGACAATCACCACTTGTTGCCAGCAATAGTCCACTATAAACGTTATGGAAATTTTACAAATGTCGTTCAATGATATAAATAGGTTATCAAAATGATTTGCATAAATTATTATTCTATCTTTCAAACCATGAAAACAAACAGAATGCTTGGGAAAACACTGATTTGTAAAGAAATATAATACATATCCTCACTATTAACTTTTGAAGTCATTTTACACATTCTTATTGAATTGAAGAAAATACAATCATTAATGTCTCAACAGCTCTACAGGGAGCGTCAAATCAAATTCCTTCTCAATGGTAGATAATGACATATGTCTGTCACAGATATACTAAATAATTGGAAGAATAGCTATACCATTGTTGATGTTGAACTGGAGATTAATGTTCAAAGAAAAGTGATAAATAGAATTCTATCAGAGAACGTAGAATCTTCTATTGCAACACTAGACTTTACCATTGTTATAACCACCATTTATTACAACACAATCCATTTATAACTGTCGTCTGCCAAATACTTCATTTTATAGCGGTTGTACAAACAAACTTTCAAATTCCATTCACTGAATATGATTAATGTCTTGATACATCTAATACACATTCCTGTAAGTTTTAACAAAGGACAATTAAATTTAAAAACAAGATCGTCAATTGTTGCTAAGAAAGATATTTCTGAATCCATTTGTTCATTATATTGTAAATTGTTTGATTGCTGTATATATTTACTTCAGACTTTTCAACGATAAAATAATGTGTAGACTAAATATTTGTTATTGACGAAAACCTATAATCCAGAAATCTTAGTACAACTAATCTGCTCAGAACGTTGTCCTGTTGTATCAAAACGGTACTGACATGTCATGAATTTTCCAGGTTTTTCTTTTACGACTTGAATTGACATTTCAATTATTTGAATTTTAAACGTGTCCAAGGACCCTCTCAATAAATCATTTAAAGTTTAAATACGCAGTTAATAGTAAAAAAAAAAAAAAAAAAAACAACGAAAAACAACAACAACAAAAAAAGCCACGTAGTTATTCACTATAAAGACTAAATACATATCCTATGATAGATAAATGAATTTCGTATCTATATTGAATATTTTTTTCAAAACGAGGTTTCTTTTGCGGTTGAATATAAATAATATTAGAATGCATATACACGTTGAATGGTCTCTATTACGACCCATCTGTGAGTATTGCTTCCTATATTGGTAATAAACAGTTAAACATGAAAATCGACTGTTATAATTCCAACCACTAAAAGGTAGGGTGTTTACATCATTAAACAAGATGAACTGTGAGCTAATGCTCACGTATGATACCTCCGCATAGATGTTCAATGTGTATGAAAAAACAACTAAGTCGGCAAACAGGAAGTAGGAATCTGACGGTCCAAAAACGCTTCCCACAATATGGCATACCTATATGAAGCTTATGACCAAATATCAGATTTCTGCCATCAATAGTTGCTGAGAAAAATGCGACGAAAAATATCTTGGGACGGACGGAAGGACGGACAGATGTACATGTAAAACAGTATGCCCCCTCCGGTGGAGCGGGGGTATAACAAGTGAAACTTACAATATAAAGAGTCCATCGTTGTACATTAATTCGCTTTTCACTGCAGCAATTCGGTACCAATCCAGTTAATAAAGACGACACACAACATATTTGTAAATCTTGGTGGAAAGGTTTTTCAGCAGACTGTTGTTATCAACAAATGTAGAAACTGTAATTCTCTACTAGAGTACTATTTGTCCTTTCATGGGGCAGAATTTATTCACAAGTTTTCTCAGACAAATTTCACGAAATTGGTTGTATAAAGGAAAAACCAAATATACTGAAAACAGAAAAACAAAGAAAGAACAACAATCAAAACAAATAAAATAATGACAACTCTCTCTCTTCCTAAGAAAAAAAACACTTTGGGTGTCAAAGCATGTTATGATCAGCTGGTAATAAATAATCTGACTTGTTGTTTACTTTTTCAAGAAAACAATACCGGGAGAAGTAAACAATACATTAATGGAAGATGTCAGTAGCAAGGAAGATCAAGGACAAACTAACAAATATCATTACATTAGTTAATAAGTTCTGCTCAAAACTGTTAAGTTGTCATAACGGGAAATTAATAAAGAAAAAAAATTTAATGACCTCAAAAACCAACAAACACCATTTTTGATAACTTGTCATTTTTCATCTTTTTATGATAGCATCGTTTCATTAAATTTATATAGTTCGTTAACTCGACTTATCCTTGATTGTGACGTATAAGTTACGTGGGAGAATCCTGAATTTCTCTATATAAAATGAGCCCTAGTCCCGTTCTGTAGGCGCACTTATTATTTGATTCATCTGCATAACTAGCAAACGCTCTTTTGGAGGTGAGGGGGGAGGGTGTTACACAGCAGGAGAGAGACTGTGCCCTATTCATGTTAATATGTATTAGGAGTCAACAGATACTTTGTACATACAAGTCACATATTGAACATTAGGTAAAATCTGAACACATCATAATATTACTGGGGACCACCGTGATCGTTTGGTATTTAGATTTACAACTACCTCTGCAAATAATGCCTATCACCACTGATTTTGTGAGTTCGAATCTCCATCATTGCGAGGTGTATAACATTATATGATAAAATTTGTCAGTGACGCGACGGGTCGGTGGTTTTCTCTGGGTTCTCCACCAATAAAACTGACCGCCACGATATAACTGAAATATTGTTGAAAGTGGTGTTAAGTACCACCAAACAAACACAATGGTACAGTACACTACATTCTTAACATATATACATGAATAGTTAGTAGTATATGATGACATTATGTTTTCGCTTTCAGAAATAAATTGCTGCTGGCCGTTTTTATAATGTAGATGAACTTGTATTTCATCCATTAAGTATCTTTTCACTATACGTCAGGCTATACGTGAAGAACACTAAGAATCACAGATCAAACAATTGAACTATAAAAAACACTATGTTAAATTCTGTATTAATTAATTCGGTACTTCCATTAGGTAAAGCAAATTGTTATAATGGAGCAATAATCCTGGAGAAATAGCAGATATTATCTTAAAGTCATGCTTCGACAAATGGCTTTTTACAGATTGTGTGTGTTGAATTGTTTTTAATCATGATATTTAGCCACAAAATTAAGTTTTGTTTTTAGAATTTCTTTACAATCTCTATTTCCATCACATGATAACTGTTTAATGTAAGAATCCTCTCATTGTGAAGTTGACAACACCATAAATGGCAAACTTGGAAAATATTACTAAATTAATGAATTATAGTTACCAGTAACCAATCAAATTACACTATATGTCATATGTAATTAATTAAGATACAAGCCATGTGCTTACGTTTTTCCGTTGTTGTTGTTTTTTGTTTTGTATTTGTTTTTGTTTTTGTTTTTTACAATAACTGCCTTTTCAATTAAAAAAATAACAAAGGTATCCTAATAAAGCTTCCATTTATTTTTGTAATGTTAAATCAGGTATAATGAAGAGTACTAGTCATACCAATCTAAGTTTTGTTCAAATTCATATAAAACCAATAAAATGACAACTAAGAGAGCCTTTTAACTTTCATTACGATTTTAGCACGTTTTGTCACTAAATGTTACAAATGATGTTCAACAAAGCAATATTCAACGACAGTAATACTAGCTGATCATCATTGAGTCATACAATCTTCATTGCTGTTCTGTCAAATATTGATGGCTGAAAAAGAAATTTTTATGATATGAAATTACGTAATTTGTAATAGCAATACATTCGCTTGCTTCGACTAATAAATGATACACAGTGTGGTAAATTAGTATTACAGTATTATCAACTGTTTTTAAAGTCTCTGCTGGGGTCCCCCAAGGCTCGGTATTATGCCCATTGCTATTTTTAATTTATATAAATGATATTGGAGAGAAGCTCCTCTCTCTCAGTAGACTCTTTGCAGATGATACTTCTTTAGGTTATTCAAGTCAAAATGTTGTTGAAATTGAAAATGTTATAAATCATGATTTGTGTGAACTAAATACCTGGTCCTCAAAATGGTTAATGTCTTTTAATCCAGACAAAACTTAGATTAAGTTATTTTCCAATACAGACGTTGGATATAACTTTAATTTCTCATTTAATGGAAACAATATCCCTATAACAATGTGTCATAAACACTTGGGTGTAACCTTGTCAAGTGATGCTAAATGGAATAACCATATTGAAAATATAATCTTAAACGTATCAAGACATTTAGGTATATTGCGAAAATTAAAATATAGGTTAAGCAGACAAAATCTAGAAAAACTGTACTTCGTATATATCCGCCCAATTTTTGAATATGCCTGTGAAATATGGGATAATTGTGGATTGGGTAATTCAACCAAACTTGAAAAATTGCAACTAGATACTGCAAGGATTGTTACTGGTTTACCAATTTTTACAAAAACGGATAAATTGTACTCAGAAACAGGATGGACTACTCTCTCTAGTAGAAGACATAATAGGAAACTCCAATTATTTTATAATATAAAGAACGGACATGCACCAAATTATCTTAGAGAACTTATTCCTCCTACTGTACAAAGCACAACTATTTACCCCTTAAGAAACGGTTCGGATTTAATAATACCTTTTTGTAGACTCTCGATCACAACTGAATCTTTTATTCCATCTACTGTTAAACTCTGGAACCGGCTAGATCAATCTGATCGTAATCTTGACACATTAACTAAATTCAAAAAAGCCATTCGAAAGGAACAGTCAGATAATACAAAACGTATCCCGAAACATTTTTATTATGGTCCCAGAAAACTTAATATTATTCTAACTCAACTTCGTAACTCGTATTCATTTCTAAATTATGATCTATCAAAGGTCAATATAGTAAATGATGCTGGTTGTTCCTGTGGAGCCCCACGGGAAGATGCATTCCATTATTTTGTTATTTGTCCTAAGTATACCGAAATAAGACTTAATATGATGAATAATTTAAATTGGGTACAGACAATCGATCTGAATATACTAACTCGCGGGTCCGATGACTTAACATACGAAGAAAATATTAATATCATCAAACACGTTTTCAATTTTATTAAATCTTCAAAAAGATTCCTTGTAGTATAATTACTCGATAATTATCTAATCTCCAACCTCGCATCCATCCAACACAATTTTTATTTTTTGTTATTAATTCGTTTATTACTTTATTTACAATATATTTTCTATATGTATTATATGCATGCTCAGAATGATCATTATACTATGTGAAATTATTGTATTAATGGGAGAAGACTTCATAAGTTGGCAAAACTTGTGTCCTATCCCTTTTGTTAATTTAACAAATAAAATCACCATAAACTATTACAGATTTACCTGGCAAACAATGCTATGATTATGGCAGCATGCAATAACATTGGTCATAATTAGAATTTAAAAGGCACATTGAATATACATAGATTAATACTTATTTGTAAGAAATGTACATGTTATTTTGATGTTGGTGAGTGAGCGAAGCGAACGAGTCACAAACTTCATATTCTGTCGAGCATGCTAATATTTTTCAGTATCAATCATATTCACATTCAGATGACATGTTTATCTTCCTTAAATCGAACATAAACACGGATATATGGTACATCTAAAGGTTTCTTTATTTGCATTTTCGTTGGAAACATCACATGATTCAAAATATTCATTGCACTCTCTCCTTTATGCAAAATACGCTTCAAAACATAGTTCGTAAGTAGTAAGTATTTTGCAAATATACTATTCTTTATTACAGTGAATGGTGGATTTTATAATGTTACTTGATACACATTTAACAAAACAAAGCATAGTTCATATTAATTGGTTTTTTTTATTGCAAACATTAAAGTCGGCAACAAGATGCACTCATTTTCATTAGCGGTTTTGTTTACAAATTCAATTCTGGTTAAGATAGCTCAAAAGTCACGACCTCGATTATCAGCAGATGTTATCAGGAATGGTGTCAAATACATTTTCATAGAACGATGTTTATTGATATTGCGGAGACGACAGTTCCTAATTTAATATATGAAATGTTAACTAGCTATTGGTGTTGATGAATTGTATTTACTTTTGTCATCTTCACAGGAATTATCTTTTAAAATGTTGGGAGAATTTGGTGATAACTCCTGATGACTGTTGATAAGTCATGGTCAGTTCAAGCGACCCTTGATACGAGTATTGCTTATGGAGTCAGCAGGTAGATATAGCAGGAGGGAAGGATGATAAATAGGTATACAACCAAAAAGGTATATTGAAATAATGCCACTTTCAACAATATTTCAGTTATATCGTGGCGGCCAGCTTTAATGGTGGAGAAAACCGGAGTACCCAGAGAAAACCACCAACCTACCACAAGTCACTGACAAACTTGCTAACATAATGTTCTATCGAGTACACCTCGCCATGAACGGGGTTCGAAATCACATCTTTAGTGGTTGTATAGGTAGTTGTAAATCCAATTACCGTACGATTAATTCTCTTAAATCTATATAGTGACTATTAGACTTAATGGGGAGGAAAGTCTGGACTGTCATAATGAATTGACAGGTGAAAACCCTGGACATGTGTAGGTAGGTATATGAACACCTTAACATTTGAGGGGATATCGAGGGCGAACCTACATAAGTGTTATGAAGATTGTGATCAAAAGTGAATGACCTTATACATTTACTGACCAGAGGTAAAATATATTAGCTCTGGTAGCACCCGCAAAATTGTGTAGTAAATACATTTATTTATTTAGTCACTTATGACCAATGATGTACGATTCACCTGTAAGCAAAATCACTTAAATAAAGATGAAACTTATGTGTCAAATATTAATGTTAATTACACTGATTTTACAGGTACATGTACATTGGATCACGAAAACATTCCAATTTACAAAAGCACCAAGTTTAAGAAACTTTCTTTAATGCATTGTCGAAAAGTAAAACAATTAATACAATAAATATAACCCTTATTGATGATATGATTAAGAAATATATCATGGAAGACAGAATGAGTTGGGGGTTTTAACATGGTTTGTCGGATATAAGTATTTTATCCCGAGCCAGAAGCGAGGGATACAATTTACTAATATCCGCCATTCCATGTTAAAACTCTAAACACATTCCGACTTCCATGATTTATTTCAATTCTGATATGTCTAAGAGTACAAATACGGTAATATACTTTGATTGGAAGACGGTAATTTATATTTACATTTGCGGAAAATGTCGCACACAATTTATGCTGCCAATGGAAAAGTCAGTCACATTCACCGGCGCATGTGCTAATGAGATTATACCGAATGGATAACTCGCTCGTTTGTTAACAAAGCGAAAGAAGGAGGTCATGTTAGAATGAAGGATATTACATTTCTTGTTCTTAAAATAACACCAAAAAAAATACCAGTAAACAATCAGGTTATATTGATTTAATCCCTCATTTATTAATATATACGACCCTATTTACACTAAAACTCGTTCTAGTTCCAAGGATCCTTCACCTATGGAAGATGATTATTATAATTTGCTCTCGCCACAGCATAGCTAAAATACTGCTGAAGTTAGTGTAAAACAGAAATCATTGTATTATTAGATTGATTGCTTGCTGTTTCACGCCAACCCCAGCAGCACATCGCAGTGCGAACAAATTATACAAGTAAATTTCTAACGATCTATCGATTAGATTTTGGTTCTGACAGAGCGTGTTTTGTTGTTGTCCATTTATTTAACAATTAGGAAACCCACAGAAACACGAGAAACATATGAATAAAACAATCAAGGTACATATACAAAAAAGAAGGCTCACACAATTATATTCAGAACTGATGTAATTTATAATGTTACGTTGTATTATTAATTTCTATTAAAACTTTCAAACTTGCTTTGCCTGCGAATTTTGTAATAAATCATACAAATTGCTTAAGTTTTTGAATTTTTGCCCAAAGTCAAAAATATCTACGAAGTCAATTAAAATATGCTTTAGTGAATAATTGCAATAACACGGAATACAGTCCGGTCGTCAGTCATTATTTAATAAATAACTATGTGTAAATTTACTATGACCAATACGGCATCTGGTCAAGATCACTTTTACCTCAGGAACCAAGAGTCTTGTCAACGAAGGAAGGTATTTCGTGCAATTTATCAATTTGCTGGTCCGAATTGTTTTAAAATATATTTCAATATAAAAGATTAAAAAAAACAGCATATGGTATATACTAATAAAAAAACCTGGTCGTCAAGTGCATTTTTGGTTTCCTGGTCAACGAATGTGTTTCCATGGATTCCTATGACTGGAAGAGAGAGAATCTGAACATATCACATATTGATATTTATCAGAAAAAGCATCATATTTCAACAGAAGTAAAATAGCATTCGTTTATGTAGTAAATATGGAACTTGCAATTAAAAAATCTGCGAGAATTTTAGTAAAGTTAAAAATACAATTTATTGTAATATTACAACCACACATTTCAATAAAGCTACTCGTGACATTAATATTAATGAACGTCTAACTCTATGCTAAATGAATTAATGACAGCCGCCGAAGAAGATTTAAAATATGTACGAAATATTAAAAATGATAGCTGACTGAAAAAATGAAATTAGTAACGAATACAGAATATTGTCTGGACTATTAATTTTGTAATTAATATTTATTGTACATTGTATGTTTATTCATCATTGTTGTTGATAAAGGTTTTTTTTAACATTAGGCATGGCTGATTGGTAACATTAAACACATTTGTAAGAACACAAGTTGTTAAACTGAGCCTCAGAAATAATCGATCGCATTCACTTTTGTCTCATCTAGGAAAAAAAGTACTTCTATTTCAAATTCAAGACTTTGTGAATATTTAAATGATTTTTTTAAAATTTTTATCATAAGATCAAGCAGATTTCAGATAAGGAAATTTGCAATTGATCACATTGTTTGAATTATACGCAATGTTTCAGTAAATTAAGACCAACTTGCATTGTGTGGTAGGACATTATAATGTTCAACCAAAACGTCTTTACTTTACTACTATTGTGACAAAATAAATAACTTAGGGTGTATTTTTTTCTAACACAAACGATACAAAGGACTACGCGCGTACGCGTTGAGAGCATTTTTTTCTAACATACGTTTGTAAAGTTTACACAAATTTTGACAAACTATGCAATCGCTAAATGTGCGTCTACAGTTTGTCGTTTATCGTTTGTTGCATTTGTTTCTAATCCCAACGCTGAATCAATTATAGACACGTGGAATTTTCCCGCCAAAACAAAGATGGAATCTAACAGTTTATTTACCAACAACATGTATATACATATTATCAGGTCAAACAGGGTCAGTAAACTCTGATTTAACTATGTATTTGTTTCTACTTTTGCAGCGTTTAACAAACGACACACAACGATTGCCAAACTTTGGTTAGAAAAAAAAATGCACACTTATGTATGTAATAATATTTTATTGCGATACATTTGGCAATAGGATTGGACACAAGTTATTGCAACTTATATATTAAGTCCTCTCCTTACATAAATAGTACACATAATATATAATGACAGCAAAACATATACAACATAGTATTAGACATAAGAGGTAAACAAAAGAGTCATGAATTAATACAAACGAGGATAAAGGAAGAATGCACCCTTAGACTTATAACGAAAACGTTGTACAAAGTATAAAATACATACTTGCATGATCAATTAGGGAAAACATCTAGAAAATGTTGTATTATCAATGATAAACATACCGACACGAAAGATTTATCCGTGTTCTGTTTCTGTTTACATAGAATATAAAATCATTCGGAATAAAATAGAATACTACTCAATTAATAAAACTGCAATACAGCTAGGTATACCTGTTGGTTTTACCCGATTACCTCCACCAATAAAACCGACCGCCACCACCACGATATAACTGAAATATTGTTGAAAGTGGCGTTAAACATCACAAAAAAAAACAAAAACAACAACAACAACAACAAAAACAAAAAACAAAACAAACACACATATTATTATTCAACAATAAATATTATCCTTAGATTTAGCAAAGATATCAATGATGTAATTCAAGATCTCGACAATACGTCAGAACTGAACCCCTTCTTCTAACCAATAGTGTCTGAATAATTTAACAGACATTACATGCTTTACTTGTAAACATGAAGTAGTTAACCTTGCCTGGTATTTTATTAGTATTTCTCAAAGCTATGTAGAGGTCAAACTGGTTATTTCAATTATGATGTCAATGACTAAATGTTCGTTCAAATTACAAAATTTTCCTGATTCTATTTTTCCTGTCAAAATAATATTCAGTCCGTGTTAGATGTTTGTAACTCGTGGTCAACAAAATGTCAGTGATCGTTATAGTTTATACAAAAATCCATGTTTTTGATCGGAAATTTGATTAAGTTAATAAAAGTTGCCACTCATATCGAAAAAAGTAGTAAAAGAATGCAATTAAAGTGATGAGGAAGTGGAATGAATTACAGCAATAATTGCTAGATTTAGTAGACAATTTTAGAGGTTTCATATGCAAAATAACATCGCTGACAACATCTTCACTTTTTGTCCTCTCACATTTCATAACATTCCTCCAATATTCAGGCAGATATGAGGAAATAAAGAGTTGACATCGAAGTTGTAAAGTCATAATATATTCGACATTTCATTAAGATCAAATAACATCACCGTTGTACTACTATTAACAAGTTCGTTCATCGGGTGATACTGGAATCGATTGTAGTGAAATATAATCTGTACACCATTAGAAGGTATTACTGATATTTAGTGAAACGTTAAAGAAATACAATACGTGTAGGTGTTCATCAAGCAATAATCTGCAGAATCTTGTTACCATTAAACCTCATCATGGCTTCAAAAGTATTGAAAAATTAGGATTTAGGTTTTTACGAGTTGTGCCTGAATACATTTTAGGTTATTTAGTTTTAAAGTAGCAGCAATAAAAATAATTGTATAATTCCAATGTAAATGGCTAAACCAAAAGAGCGGAATAAATTCCGCCTCAAACCAGAAAAATACAAATTATTCTACATTAACATAATTTTAAATCAACTTTCAAAAACGATTATCAGTTAGCCAAAAGCTGCAAATTATTTAATGTTTTATCAAAACATTCGGTATTATGCGGGGGTTTCTATTTTTTCCGGTATTTACACGACAATCTTTGAAATGTTGTATTATGCTGACGCGAGTGTATAATACGTGATAACGATGTTTCTTCTAATCCGGTATCTATATGTAATTATTTTATCTAAATACATCACATGAATACCTACATCAACAAACAGACCTATGTTCGTGGTACTCGATCTTTAGTTTTATATGTGTGTTTTGCAGATCGTTGTTTGTCCTTTTGTACTTTTACTTCTTTGTTCTTCGATATACGGATTCTGATTATCCCTTTGGTATCTTCAAACTCTTCTTACTCTTGGTACAATGTTAATATTAGTCGGATGTTGATTGACACAACTACCAGAACTATCGACACAAACGATCAATGTTGTCAATATCATCTCCTTAACTTTCTGACTACATGTATGTTGAAACAGCATTATATTATCATTAACACACGACTTGTTCATCATCTTCTATTACATTTTTCCATTTCGTAATTTATCTTTCTTCGTTTGTTTAAGAACATCATTAGTCAACCAAAATGTGCAATTACTGAATACATTCAATATGTTCACTTGATTACACAAAATTGGTAGAAGTTTTAAATATATGACAATGCACAACATTCCATTTCATAGCGGCATAACATTTATTCGTTTAGCAAATTAATCTAAAAAGAAGTACAGACGAATTATTTGCGATATAAAATATAAAATGCATTTAGACCATTAATTGAGATTCGAAACATATTGCCTTTATACGACTATGCTTAAAATATGACTGTTTTAGATAAAATATGTCTGATTGCATTAGTCTTTTAAAGCTAAACACACATCCCTTTTTTCATTAGCAACTGATGATTTTAGCTTGATAGTGCTATTTAATAAAATATTACCAATACTGGGGCAGTTTTCAAAGTAGCTTAGCATAAAGTTTGAATAACTTACAATGAACAAAATATATATGCCTGTAGTTGTTCACCAGAAGTCTTAACGCATCGGTAACGACAGTTTTACTATGTAGTGACCTTTTAATCAAATTTCGTTTCATTCCATTCAGTGATTCTGAACATTTTCAAAGGTTAACCAATCACTCTTGGATGATATGCAAGGTCACCGGACATAAGTCGAGACTTGATCTCTTTGTCATATATTGAAAGATAGCTAAAATTTCGTAATTGATAACAGGTCTTACGATAATATACAAGACAAAAACATCATCATTTTCCAATAAAAACAGGAGGCCTGTCTTGTATCCATCTAAGGTCGCATTTGTTTCTACCCTAAAGGACGTGAACGACTACGCGCGTAGTCGTTTAATTCATTTGTTTCTGCCATTTTAGTGTCAACGATGGCATCGTTGACGTAAACGATGTACGCGCAAAATAGTCGCGTAGTCGTTGAATGTTTGTGATTGAGACTTGTAAACGACGCATTTGTTTCTACATCCGTCGTTTAATAACTGCAGACACGTGTATTTTTCGCGCTAAACATCTTGAAACCTTGCAGAAGATGAACAACGGAGAAATAAATAGTAATAAATCGTGTCTATTAATTGTTTATTTTAATCTAACACACCGTTTCTGAAATTTTCTATCCTTTTATAATAAAACAAAAAATAAAACCTTTACATTATTATGGTCGTCCTAATTCATGACTACATCTAGCTATGTCTCGATTCTTGGGATATCCCTCCTTTCCGTAAGTATATTGCAAACGTGCATAATAAGCTCATGATCTCCGTCTGCATTGTCGTCCGATCTTCTGAAGATGAAGACGAACTGTCATAAAAAATTGACAAAAATAACACAGCGTTTTGGTCATTCATTTTCCCGCGCTGTGTAAGATGTTTGTTCACCTCGGAGGTGTAGAGCTATTTTTATCTCTTATTTTCAGGTCAGTGAAGGTCATTAAACGACACATTTGTTTCTGGTAGTGTAACGTTTACTAAACGACGCTCATCGTTGACAAAATTGCTGGCAGAAACAAATGCACTCTAAGTGTAATATTAGTAAGAATGATAACGACACAAACATCATTGTACACATAATTAAGTCAGATAACTATAAAAAACAAACTTGACCTGTGTTTTATCAATTACAATGTCGTTTTTAAGTAGTAGTTAACTCAGACAACAGAACAGAAATTTAAGATAATGCTGGAAATCACCAGACATGCATAATCAGTCATAGTGGTCATTTTGGATAATAGATGGGTTAACGGACACAATCTTGAATATGCTGTTTTGTAATTATGGATTGCTTGCCTCAACATACAGACTAATATAAACGGAGATGGTCTAAGTGCTCAAAGTGAGTTACGTATTCCTAGGTGGTATATTGTACATGTATTACAAAGCAATGCATTTGACATCTTGAAGTTTTCTTGTGATTGCATGTCGTCATTATAATTCAATAACTGTAGTGTTTGATACAATTGATTCTGATATTTTATTGCAGTTGTCTGTAACAAAACACTATCTTTTACGTACTTTGGGATTGTAAGGGGTGGATTTCATTAATAATTGTTTTATTATGTATAAACTTGATGTTGAAATAACCCGAACATTCGAATAATGAAGTTAGGTAGCTCTAATCTGTCCTGACGTGTTAATGGTTTCTTGGTTAATTACAAGACAACATCAGAAGTTCCAGTTCAGTAACATATTAAGTAAACGTTAGAGAATACTAAAGGACAATCAAACAAGGAAAATTCAGCGAAATGAGGAACATAGGGTACACAAGACGAATAAAACAAAACAAAAACACAAAATATGTGTTGGACACCACTAAGTGCAAACAAACACAAATATCGTAAATAAGACATGCACCCCCTACAAACAACTGGAGGTAAAGTCGAACCAACCATCATTTTTATGAGTAAATGAGTCATTTTCTTCAAAATTCTACTGAAGCTGGTATAATGCCAGGAAGTCATAGTATCTCCGATGTCGAACTATATACTTCATTGGCTGATTATGAATTCTTATTGTAGTAAACAAACATACATTTTAGGTATATAAGCGAACTAATTTAATGGCAAAAGGTGCACTATTCTATTATTTCTTGGAATCATTTTGCATAAACTTTTGTTTTAATTCCTGTTAATAAGACACAAAATGTAGTTTTTTAAATACTGCTATTGGATGAACATACTACCACTTAAATGAAATAAGTAGTTTTTCGATTAATAACCTTGTTGTTAACCCGTCAACATGCCAAGTTGTCCCCTGCATGATGGAGATAACTACGTTGTTCTTCAACACAACACGTCAACAATGGACGACTAACATGGTGTTCAGGAATTCGAGGAGAATATGATTTCACGATGTTCAACGATGAAGGCATTACGAGAAGATTATTTGGATAAGACTAGAAGCTACGAAATTTGTTATAGTTCTAGTGTATCTACAGTAGTACATGTGAACCTAACCGCCAGTTGTGAGTTATCGCTGTTTGTGTGGTCGGGTTAAATGTGCCGTGTTACATTTATCAGGATTCAGAGTTGGCAGCTGTTGAAGTTTTTGTCTTCTAGTAATTAGTTTTTTCTTACAAACTCCTGCACAAGAGTTAAAATAAATCTTTGCTAATATTCGAAAATGGAATTATAAACAATTATTACCTTTATTTGAGGTACATGCAGACATCTAGCTCTAGGTGTCTACTTCAAACTAGGACCATAATTGTTTTTTCCTCACAAAGAAGACTTGTAAAACGTAAGTGTTCATAAGTATTGACGTTTATCTAGGTATCAAATGTCCAAATATAGCAAATCTAGACTCAAGAAATGGTCTATGTGAATCAACATGTATAGGCACTTCAATACAAATATCATATATCTATGTCATTTCTATACAAATACAAAATCTACCTTATATCTGCAAACAATTAAGATCTGTATTATCATTCATTAATATGAAAATTCCAATTTTTATTTATTAGTATTACAGTTCCTGCGGAAATAAATTTTCTATTTCTATATTGAAATATACAATATAAATCGCGGGACCTGTTATCGTTGATTTTAGGTTGAACCAAATTAAACCTAACAAAAAACTAAACTGAAGGCAAATTATGTGTATGGTTAGCAATAATTGATTAATTAAGATGGTTCATTCAACCTATGCCAACATTTTGAAGATACTCCTCTACAATATCTGTAAAAACACATGGAACATTTTGACCTGTCAAAGAAACCCATTTATTATGATTGTATTTGCTTGGAGAGGTAATCATGTATATTACAATAGTACATTACTTAAAGGTTACATCTTACATCATTGATATATTTTGTCATTACAAACTAAACATATATAATTAACGTTACCTAGTTATATACATACTTATAATTCTTATACAATTAATGTATATTGTTTTCGTGTTTTTTGATTGGACAAGAGCACAGTTACCTGTTTGATATTGAATTGTTCAATACTCGATGAACCTTTTCCGTACCAGAACTACTTTTTTGTGAAATCCGTGTTTACAAAACAATATGGCTGACATAAAACACTGACCGGAAACTTCTATGGCGTACGATGGAAAGTCAGTCTGAAATTAATTTAATTATTAAAAAAAAGTTATATTTAATTTTGCCTATATCTTTCCTAAAACTATTACTTAACAATAAAAAAAAAATCCTGAAGACCTCCCCCCCCCCTCATATTAATTGTCTGCTACCGTCGTCTGTTGCTGTTCTCATTAATTATCATCATGGCATCGAACAGGAGTGTTCAATGGTACTTATCGTTAATTTAATCTTCGTACCCCTCGGTTCCAGATAAATTTGATGATTATTTCCCACTTTCCTATCCAAGAAATGATCCGATTTGACACTGTTTTCATTAATCAAAAATTTAGATATATTTCGGAGCAAGAACACCAAAGGGTCTAAGCAGTATAGCCAACATCGATTATGATTATCAATGCCTAATTATTAAACGAATGTTAATTTCAAAAATGAAAAAAAAAACCTGTTAAACATGACATTGCCGAAATATTGACCACTAGATGCATGATACACTAGACGACTAATAGTCCATCAGAAGATGTATCGACTCATGTAATTCTGTTTCTAACATTCCGACCGTTAATTTTGAGCGTCATTTCAATAACATTTGAGAATATGTATTATCTAGTCTATCACGAACAAATTGCGAAAATAAAATTAACAGTAATGGTCAACAATATATAGAATCAAACGCATCACCCCAAACACATCCTCCGGCAAAAGTCATAGACTCTACAAATATAAAGGTAGCAAATATTCGTAGATAACTAAAACTAATGAGGTAGAATCACGTGATGGGATAAAATTACTCTAGCGATTAAAACATCACTATATAATAATAAATTTAATATTAGTATATCATGAAGATCAGACGACGTAACCAAATATGGCATAATTTATCAAGAACTGCTAACCCTTCCGGTGCACCTAAGTTCACACTCGGTTTTTAGTGGGGTTTGTGTTACTCGATCTCTAATTTTATGTGTATGTTTTGTAGATCGTTGTTTGTTTATTTTTGGTCCTTTTTCTTTTGGCCATTGTGTTGTCTGTTCTTCGTTGATTTACGGATTATAATTACCCCTTTGGTTTCTTCAAGCTCCTCTTAGCGATATAATAAATATTATAAAGAATCGAGCGAGGAATGGCACAACCAGGGATACGGTTTATGACGGATCATTGAGAAGTATGTAGTTGGTTAGAGATGACAAAAATAGTTTTTTTTTGTAGTGGCTACACATTTCCTTGTATTTTACAAAATCGACAAAGGACATCTTAACGTTCAATAACACATTCCTTTTACGGCATCCAATATTATACACACCATGGCTTTCACTATGATAACCTGACAACCAACATTGATGAGGCATCCCCTATTCGCCATATAGGGATATGCTGGGCAGCTATGTGGATTGAAACTTTGGAACCGCCATCAGTACACCGTAAATTATTATAAATACAAGAAAATGGTAATAAAGTTTAAAGGTGATGTTTTTAAAGCAGTTTTACTAATGTTAGGGGAAGATTTTCTAAATTATGATTTACATGACCAATATCACCGTCCATAAAAGGGAAAAAAGAGACCAATATCTAACCCCTTTCCCCCTTTATTCAGCTTTGGCAATCAAAACATGTTTTGTATCATTCACAACGAGACAACAGTCTAGTCAATTTTATAAATGAGTATTTGAAGACAAAAGAGATATGAAAGAAACAAATATATTTACTATTTTAGTCATTTATTTATGACAAACGTGAATGTTGTAAGTTTTCATTTTGCGATGTCTTATTTTTCTTGAACATGAATAGACAGACAAAAACGTCTATTTTAAGATTAAAACATTCGTTGAATTACGTCGTGAAAAAAAAAATACAGCCAAAAGTACACAAAATTACAGGCGACGATTAGAAGTTCGGAAACAATCTGTTCTTGTAGTTTGTGATCAGTCTTATCAATGTAATAAAGATGACAATACTGGGAAATATATCGAAGCCGATTTCGACCATTGTTTTCGGAAATGCAAATGGATATCGGGAATCAATCAAGCAAATGATAGGATTTCATAATAATAAAATTTTATGTGAACATAAAACATGCTGATTGTCAATGGAGAAACCCGGATTCTCATAAAATACAAATGTTAGTTTTCCAGTAAATTGTTCTTTACCAATAATGAAACTTAATTCGAATATGATGTGTTGTCAATGGGATGGAGGAGCAACGATCTTTCGCGAAGGACTCGTACATTTCTATTTATAACAAACACATTGGTGTCATTTACTTTTTACCAGTAGCTTATAATCATTCTGATATCCACCCATTCATGTGATATAACGTATATTCATAATTCCCTTATTTCTGAATTACATTATCTATAACTTGCGACAATCAAATAATCGTTGATGCGATATTAGCCTATAAGAAGTATGCAATCAATCTATCTGAATCTTGCACCGATTAGGTAATATAATTATCAATCTGAACACTTGCTTCAATGGAAAACTATTCTAGGTCTCGATATCTGTATATGCAACATGATAAGCATGAGTGGTAAAATATATATTATACCCTCTATTAATTAAACGCATATAATGACCTACTTATTCGAGGAAAAGTATTGCACAGTTATCTAAGAATTACCGATAATATCACTCCCTAGGACTCAGATAATTTTCTAATACTTCATCAAATACAAATACGTGTATCCGCTATGTAAAGGTACGGGCGTAAATAGTGCAAACAAATGCTGATAATAGTAAAGATGGGAATAACGTATTGTATCGATTATTAGATCAGAAAAAGCAACAGAAATCCCAACTGTATTCAAATCTAGACATCGCACACGTCGGTGAAACAGTCTGTTCTGTTCCTGACCGAGAATATCAAAATGCACGTAATAGATAGATACGTATATCGATAATTATTTCTATGCTTTTTCTGCCCGATTTGAAAAAAAATGCATCGGTTTGGTTTATGGTGTTTAGACCAAACCGATACATGTTTTTTGTATCGATGAATGTATACAGATTAGATACGTATATCGATAACTATTTCACCAATGGTGACTAGGAAGAAAATTATTGAAGCAGAACATATTGTCGTGTACTCAAATTGTCACTTAAGCTTGTACCAATGAAATATCACTGGTGTTCTGTGGTAGCTGTAGTAGATTTCTATGAATATTTTAATCTAAAGAAAACTGTAAGGGAATGATTGGTATACTAAAGATATGTTTCATAAAGACCTCACATCTAGCGAAATATCCCTCAGAAGGATTGTACCCCACAGCGAAGAAATTCTTATTAATTTCATTTCCTCGGAAGTCGTAATGGCACCCAAGTAATGTCTCCTTACTCTTGTATGGTTTATAGACGATGACAAATTTATTCTGAATTTTTATTGCAGTAATTCATTTATAGATGTTTCTAAATAAGGGTTTTTAAGAAAATAAAAAGTGATTTGATAGTTTGATTAATGGCTGATTAACTAGAATTTTTAGAAAACGGAAACACCAAGTGGCGTTGATGATCCACCATGTCAGGTTATTCTTTAATGTTATCATATAAAAGTACAGATACACATTACGGCTTATTCTTCAAACTAATCACGACATTTGATGATGCTTTAATACAATAATGTACTGTTATGCGTGTTATATTTTACCTGTTTTAGAAAGATGTTATTTAAAGCAACCGACATCTTTGCTTTTAACCCACATTTTGCTTTGTATTTTCTAATATACTATTATGTCGGTAATAACATATATGGATCACTCAGATCGACGTCCAGGCTCTAATCGACATCCATTCCTCAAACCCATGTCCGATATCTACGTCACATACAGATCTATGTTTTTTTTCTTCAAATTCTCAAATCGGCGTCCAATTCTGAAATCTATGGTCTTTTCCCACTTTCTCAAATCGACGTGCAATGACGTCACTATCGTATGCGCTAACCATAACCTATTATAAAGCGTCTACAGATCTGATAATTTGGAAAGGACGCCGATTTGAGATTATCCTTACATCGGAGCGTGATTTGAAATAATGACGCTGATCTGAGTCTATCAGATACACTATTTAAACTGTACATATATTAATTAGATAATAGTAATTAAGATATCATCATGTCTAACAGTTTGACCTCTGTGATAATTTTTGATCATCTTTTTAAGGCAAGGGTAATGTGTCCACAATCTGTCCTTCGAAGCCCTTACCTTATAGATTAATTAAAGAGGTCAATGCACAAAACTCTTGGTTGCGGAAAATAAAAGTTTGATATGAAATGTTTATTGGCTGGGCTTTATCTAAATAACTAACATTGACATTGTTTTCTTGATTACATAAACTATCGAATTAATAGTTGTCCATTGTCCTGATAGATATACAGAATTAATAGTTGTCCATTGTCCTGATAGATATACCGAATTAATAGTTGTCCATTGTCCTGATAGATATACCGAATTAATAGTTGTCCATTGTCCTGATAGATATATCGAATTAATAGTTGTCCATTGTCCTGATAGATATACCGAATTAATAGTTGTCCATTGTCCTGATAGATATACCGAATTAATAGTTGTCCATTGTCCTGATAGATATACCATGTATGTATGTATCGCTCCTGTTATGCAGTCAGCTGTGACTGAGTATATATTTGAATAAACAGTTGAAACATATCCTCTACATAATTGTGTAACTGTATCATGGCGAGATCGAATTATTTTGTAACGAGACGAGACACTAAGTGTTATACTAGTCGAACATGCCGAGTTAGATTTTATTTATATTTCTAGCTAACAGAAACAACAATCCGCATATAGATATATCGCCCTAATTGGCAAATAAATGTCAAAGCTAAAAGAGTACTGGAAAAAAATCATACTTTACGACGATCTTTTGTTACTAATACAAATTACCAGATATGTATGAATAAAGTTTTGAATATGATCAATGTTCATTTAAAAGATGACCAGGACATGTTGACAACAAAGAAATACACTAAAAATCACAACACGTATTTACTTAACTTACACAACTTACAAAATATCAACAAGGTTTTCAGGGTATTTAATAGCAAGACAAATTTTTAATTTAAAGATTTTGGGGAATATAGCAAATAATTCTGATTAGAAAAAAACTAGTCAGCTTTGAATAGGGTCCTTGCTAAGGCAATTTGCCATGTTTTGGAGAGTTAACAAAATATCTATTCCAAAACAGGCAAAATATTGCCGTCTACCATCAATCAATGTTCCTGTTGCTCTTAAACATTGCGTCTCTAAAACCATTGCAATGTGACTTACTTTTTAATCTAATTGTTTTTGTCTCACAATCATTTTATATTCAGATAATGTTGGAATAATTTGACGAACGTTTGTGATTCTACACATTATTATGAATGGTAATGATTTTGCCAAAACTGGACATACCAAATTTTGTCGACATTGAAAAGCATCATGTCCCAACATCGACATATGAAGTTTAAGATATCTCAGAAATGGGGGAGGAAGACTAGCCGATTTTATTTCTATTTTATTAATAGACAAACAGTCTAATTAAGTGTAAACTCAGCTTTTCTGCAACAGTATTTAACATTAAGATAAATAGCTAAGACACACTTCTAAAAGATAGTATTGAAGTTTTTCTAGGTTAAGTATTTCCAAGATGAAAAATATAATATAAAAATCAATTACATCTATGTCACAACAAAATAGAAAAAAAACATCCTATGAAGAATAGTTTTATAATGTCTATGAAACTACAAGAATACATTAAAACAATCCCCCTATTACAAATAATACAAGATACTAAATTTCTTGGAGTATTATTGGACAGTTAACTCATCATTATATCTCATTGCAAAATGCCTATAATAAAATGTATTAACTACGACCTTTGGTGTAATTTGTTTTGTCAATTGATGACGCAATATTAATTGGAATTATGTGTTTGTAAATATCAAATCTTTTTGTTGTTTACCATTTAATTAATCTTGACTCACCGATAATAATAAGTTGTATTTGATAATGTTGTTTTGTATTATTCATAATAAAGTAGTTTATTTGAGAGGTTAGGAAGACCTAGTGTGATAATAAGTATATCATATGTCACCGGTGAAACCAAACAAAAACCGAATGATGGCGCAAAAAAAACAACAGATTCAAACAAAAGTAGGGTGGATATCTAATATGTTTTAATTTAGGTTGAAATAAATCAAGATTCTTAGTTTCAGTATCAGAATCATTTAACTACATGTAAGAGGGGAGCCTTATGCCAATAAGACAAGTTTGAAGATACCAACGGAGTAACTAAAGACCCTAAATCGAAGAAGGACAGACAATACAATGGCCAAAAGAAGGACAGACAATACAATGGCCAAAAGAAGGACAGACAATACAATGGCCAAAAGAAGGACAGACAATACAATGGCCAAAAGGAGGATAGACAATACAATGGCCAAAAGAAGAAGGATATACAATACAATGACCAAAAGAAGAAGGACAGACAATACAATGACCAAAAGAAGAAGGATAGACAATACAATGACCAAAAGAAGAAGGACAGACAATACAATGACCAAAAGGAGAAGGATAGACAATACAATGGCCAAAAGAAGGATAGACAATACAATGGCCAAAAGGAGGATAGACAATACAATGGCCAAAAGAAGAAGGCCAGACAATACAATGGCCAAAATGAGAAGGATAGACAATACAATGGCCAAAAGAAGAAGGACAGACAATACAATGGCCAAAAGAAGAAGGATAGACAATACAATGGCCAAAAGAAGAAGGATAGACAATACAATGGCCAAAAGGAGAAGGATAGACAATACAATGGCCAAAAGAAGAAGGACAGACAATACAATGGCCAAAAGGAGAAGGATAGACAATACAATGGCCAAAAAGAAGAAGGACAGACAATACAATGGCCAAAAGAAAAAACTACAAATGGACAAGCAACGATCTACAAAACATTACACAAATAACTAAAGATCGAGCAACACGAATCCCACTAAAACCCGGAAAATCAGATGCTCCGGAAATTAGTTTGACCCTACCCCTTTCTATTGCCTCGCTTGTACCAAACCAAGAGAGTGGATGGTCATGTTTTATCTGAGGAGCTTCCAATTTGTCTCTGTTTTTAAGAATTAACTATTGGTTTTTGATATTTTTTCTTCATTTTTTGTTTTACGATGTCAGAATATCATTTTCCAACCATCTTCTTAAGTGAACGACTATTATCAATACAATAAAATCAAACTGAACGTTATGTTTAACCCCGTCACCTTTTATACAAGTGACAATACCAAGCCAGGAAAGTGGGCGGTCGTGTATTTGTGTTAGATGAATCGATTTTACATTTTTCTACGATTTCGATATTTGATTTTGGAATTGTTCCGAAAATGTAGTCTTTTGTTTTGTTTTTCGGTTTTATTGACCGATGTCTTTCCTGATTAATAATAACGTGCGCACGATAATAAAAACGTAGATATCTAATTAAGTGCGCACGATAATAAAAACGTAGATATCTAATTAAGTGCGCACGATCATAAAAACGTAGATATCTAATTAAGTGCGCACGATAATAAAAACTTAGATATCTAATTAAGTGCGCATGATAATAAAACCGTAGATATATAATTAAGGGCGCACGATCATAAAACCGTAGATATCTAATTACGTGCGCATCATAATAAAAACGTAGATATCTAATTAAGTGTGAACAATAAAAACGTAGATATCTAATTTAGTGTGCACAATAAAAACGTATATATCTAATTAAGTGTGCACAATAAAAACGTAGATATCTAATTTAGTGTGCACAATAAAAACGTAGATATATGATTAAGGGCGCACGATCATAAAACCGTAGATATCTAATCAAGTGCGCATGACAATAAAAACGTAGATATTCAATTAAGTGCGCATGACAATTAAAACGTAGATATTTAATTAAGTGCGCACGACAATAGAAACGTAGATATCTAATTAAGAGCGCACGATCATAAAACGTAGATATCAAATTAAGTGCGCACGATAATAAAAACGTAGATATCTAATTAAGTGCGCATGACAATAAAAACGCAGATATCTAATTAAGTGCGCACGACAATAAAAACGTAGATATCTAATTAAGTGCGTACGATCATAAAAACGTAGATATCTAATTAAGTGCGCACGACAATAAAAACGTAGATATCTAATTAAGTGCGCACGATCATAAAAACGTAGATTTCTAATTAAGTGCGCACGATGATAAAAACGTAGATATCTAATTAAGTGCGCACAATAAAAACGTAGATATCTAATTAAGTGTGCACAATAAAAACGTAGATATCTAATTTAGTGTGCACAATAAAAACGTAGATATCTCATTAAGTGTGCACAATAAAAACGTAGATTTCTAATTAAGTGCGCACAATAAAAACGTAGATATCTAATTAAGTGCGCACAATAAAAACGTAGATATCTAATTAAGTGTGTACAATAAAAACGTAGATTTCTAATTAAGTGTGCACAATAAAAACGTAGATATCTAATTAAGTGCGCACAATAAAAACGTAGATTTCTAATTAAGTGTGCACAATAAAAACGTAGATATATAATTAAGTGCGCACAATAAAAACGTAGATATCTAATTAAGTG
>MJUT01017101.1:264269-285870 GCA_002080005.1 Gigantidas platifrons | reverse complement strand
GCACAATAAAAACGTAGATTTCTAATTAAGTGTGCACAATAAAAACGTAGATATCTAATTAAGTGTGCATGACAATAAAAACGTAGATATCTAATTTAGTGTGCACAATAAAAACGTAGATATCTAATTAAGTGCGCATGACAATAAAAACGTAGATATCTAATTAAGTGCGCACGATCATAAAAACGTACATATCTAATTAAGTGCGCACGACAATAAAAACGTAGATATTTAATTAAGTGCGCATGACAATAAAAACGTAGATATATAATTAAGTGCGCATGACAATGAAAACGTAGATATCTAATTAAGTGTGCACGATCATAAAAACGTAGATATCTAATTAAGTGCGCAGGATAATAAAAACGTAGATATCTAATTAAGTGTGCAAGACATAGGAAAAGTTACATGTCAATAATACTATGTATACAGTTATTGTTGATCTGTATCTATTGTACGATGTTAGACATATCTTCATTAAAATTCTCAATCAACCAGGATTTAAACAGTTTTTAAATAGAGCTCATTAATAACATGTCGATAACTTTTCTGCTAAAGCAAACATCATTGTGTTGGTTTTAATTTATCACTTTATTTCACGTCTAAAAGCAGTATTTATCATGTTTTCATTACCAATAACTACTTGATGGCATATGTTAGCTTGACAGATTATTTTGGGTAAAATGGGATATAGGGTAAAGAGTTAATGTAAAAAAATAAATAGCAATAATTTTGTTTTCACACATTCTAAGATGTCGATATTTAATTACGTGTTTAGTGTATGTTTGCATGATTTTGTTATTTTAAAAGGATTTTATTTTTAAATACATGAAAATAAGTCATGTTTTCGTTTATTTTCTGTTTTTTACACAGTGTTGTGAAATACATTTTACTCTATATTCCAAACCTGCGTGTTCTGGTATAATATCCCAATCGCTCCTGCGTGTTCTGACATAATATACCAACCGCTCCTGCGTGTTCTGACATAATATACCAACTGCTCCTGAGTGTTCCGACATAATATACCAACAACTCCTGCGTGTTTCAACATAATATTCCAACCGCTCCTACGTCTTCCGACATGATATACCAACCGCGCCTGCGTGTTCCGACATATTATACCAACCGCTCCTGCGTGTTCCGACATAACATACCAACCGCTCCTGCGTGTTCCGACATAATATACCAACCGCTCCTGCGTGTTCCGACATAATTTACCAACCGCTCCTGCGTGTTACGACATAATATACCAACCGCTCCTGCGTGTTCCGACATAATATACCAACCGTTCCTGCGTGTTCCAACATAATATACAAACCGCTCCTGCGGGTTCCGACATAATATACCAACCGCTCCAGCGTGTTCCGACATAATATACTAACCGCTCCAGCGGGTTCCGATTGTGTGGTATTTGTTAGTGTTCTATTTCATAACTATTTAAGTAGTTGGATTACCTAACAACTCTTACAAGCCTATCACCAATACGGAGTGAGTTTGCGCCCGGCTGTGTAAATAAGAAAAAAGGGTGCACTCGACTCGCAGCCGCAATTGATAAAGTTTACCCGTTGCTTGCCCATGAACGATGGTTCTCTCCGGGTACTCCGGCTTCGTACACCACTAAAACTGGTAGAGCTGAAATATTGCTGAAAGTGGCGTTAAAATACCAAAAATCAAATCAAATAATTACTATTTAACTGTATCATAATGAATACTCAATTTTGTTTACTGTTTTTTTTATATTATCTGAAGGCAATTGTCCGTCATTGAACTATTGGCCGTCTAGTCGAATTTGAGTGGTTACCATCATGTGTAATCAGAGATGACGTGTTCCAGGATCACTAAAATGGAGAAAGCTATAGAGGATATTTTGACTCATTACTGAACATAATTGAACATTAGATTAGGTTACACGAATTTATTTTTCTTTCATTTACAAATAGATACAAGTGCATTAATTGACATATAGATAATTTCCACGTTATCTCTCTATAATAAAACAGGCATTGTAAGTCATAGCAGTTCCCGGACAACTGTTTTATTTAACACACAGACTAAACTGTTGGCCTCGGCTGTTCTAACAAATCAGTTGTCCTCGCTCCAAGTCAATCACTGTATATTATTGATATGGTGAGTGAGTGATTGTTGTTTAGCGCCAATTCAGCAATTTTTCAGCTATATCATGGCAAGAACAAGTTAATTTTCAATGAGATGATGATAAGGTCCGCTTTGTTCTAGACCAACCAGCTGAGTTGGATTTTTATAGTGCTAGTTCACTGAAACAACAGTCCGCGGATAGATATGTCCCTCTACTCGGACGCATTATTCTGATTCCGAGCCAACCAGTCTTTGCTCTTTCTTCTTAATGTTGCGTGCTTAGCAGAGAAGCAGCAAATACAAATTTCATAGTCTTTGGTTTGACCTGATCGGGGCTCGAACCCACGATTTACCGCACTTCAGGCGAGCACGCTAACCATTACGACACCGATGCTGTTTATTATTGATATACGAATAACATGTTTTGAGAAGAACTTTATGGGAAATTAGTCCATAAAACTATCGCCCTCAAGAATTAAAAAATAAATTCTTTCCCTAGATTAAAATTTAAGTCAAGAAAATTGAGCAATTATCAAATTGACAATGATCAATTTACCATTTTTGTTAAAGCAGCATGCAACATATACTATATGGGTTTTGCACAAGAGAATATGATCAACTCAATATTTCGAAGCTAGTTTTCTTTCAGAAATATATGATGTTAATAGACATCAGTTTGTGTTTCGCTCTATAACTGCTACAATGGATGCATAGCCAAATTCTTACATTACTATGGAATGGGTTCATATATTACATAAACAAATGTCACCTCGTTTTATATTCGTTTTTATTTTCTACTTTGGGATAAAAAAAGTATATGAACTAAAGTGGCGTTAATTATTATAAGAGTATCAAATATTTTATTGTAATTCGTACTTACGATTTTATGTTCGATTTCATCTCTAGTTATAACTTGTTTACGTTGTACACCACCTATCAATGGGTAATGTTCTTATCGCCCTGTAAATATAACTGTGATTACGATATAAGGAGTGTAAGTCTGTTTAGTGACACAAACAGTAATACATATTGTATAGGACATGTATTACACTGTCAACTTTTGTTTCTGCTCGATGATGTTTATGTTTACTTCGGCAAACGTGTTTACGTTATTTGTGTTTGTTTGCGCATAGTGGTGTTCAACACATATTGTGTTTGTTCTTGTCTTGGTTTTCTTCATCTTGTGTACCCTATGCTTCCAGTTTCTCTGGATTGTCCATTTTGTATTGCCCTTTCGGTATTCTCTAACGGTTATTTAAGAATCACTTCCGGTATATTGATGTTAAAGGAGTAGTGTTAGAAAATGGTTCTGCAACAAACACTGTGCAACCTCATAAGATAGATAGTGTTAGAAAATGGTTCTGCAACAAACACTGTGCAACCTCATAAGATAGATCTACTACAAAAGAAATAAAAATAATAAATGCCACTTTTATATTAATAATATGACAACGTACATTTGAACCATATCGTCAAAGCTGTGCTACGTGTTTGTTGGCGATACAATTAAGAATGATTTAAATGATTGCTTGTTTCATTTTTATCCAGTTTCACCATGGACATTTTTGTATTTGTTATAGTATTAGTAATATAAACGACTGTATCCAATTTAGTAGAAGCGACATGTTTCTGTAATAATCTTCATCATGTACCCTCAAAGTGAAAATATTGTACAGCTAGATAATTTAGAAGACTTTGTTAGCAAGGGATGAAAACCCAAAAACTTTACTAAAATAACCAAATTCAGTTAAGGTGATTTATGTCTGTGAGAGATGAACCATAGTTGTAATAATAATTCCATTGTTTAGAAACTGTAAATGTGAATAATAGATATATCTTTTAAACTATACCAGTGCCAAAAGTATTGACCACTCGTTGAATGATTGGCCCGGAGACTGAAAGTGGACCAGTAGAGGCATCGATCCAGTGACAGTAATACAAACAAATATATCTAAGCACGAAACTTCTCTGAAATAACCTTCATCGGGTACGTACGCTCACAAAAAACTGATCTTAAACAGCTTTCCGAAAATCATTTTTCATTTTTGCTGTCGTGAACATGTTTGTTCAATACATTGAAATACTGAATATATCTAATGATAAGACGGATATGATCCACTGTTTTCCCTAGAACATTGGGGATTAATCCACATGTCCACTCAGCTAATTATTTAAAAAGAAATGCGATTTCCATCCAATACATTAAAAATGAGTTCTAACGAGCGTGAGGAAGATAACAGTATTTTATATTTATGTTCCTTACGTTGAACTATCAATTATTTCTCTTTAAGCCTATCGGGAATGTAAACAAGTGTATTACTGTAGTAAAATATGACTTTATTAGATATAGAATTAATAGTATTGTATCTGTCAGTTATTCATTATAATGCCACTCGACATTCCTTCTCGTGATTACGTGCGAGTCAAGTATTCTTAATTCACACCATAATAGCACGAACATCCACTATTATAAGATTTACTGTATGGATAATTACAGACGGTCACGGGGAAAGGTGAAGGGAATGGTAATATTGATTGAGGAATTGATTGATTTATTAATTGTTGTTTAACGTCAACTGAGCCGTATGTCAGCAATGGTCATGACGAGAACACGCTTAGAAACGATAAAACATAAACAGATTCCACCCAAAAGACCACAAATATAAATGACAACATAAACATGGAGAGTACAATAGCAGGGTCAATGGATGATCGTAGTTAACAGTCTTCAACAAATACTGACCACCTTCAGTAAGTTAAAGATTATGTCAGAGGTTCTACATGACAATTGAAATTAGTCATACTCATTTAAAGAAATGGTATGCAGTAATATATTTATTTTCATAGGAAATATATTTCATACCATATGTTGTTAGTTGTCATAACATTCCTTATTTACCGGCAATTGATCTTTTTACACATTAATCTAATTCCCATATTCTAAACAATATGTATTAGATATAACAGAATATCTGAATAATATACCAGATATACTTGATTTGTAAGCATTATACTTTGAATGTCTATATCATGTTTTTCGAGTTTTATAGATCATTATTTATAAGACATACCATACACACCAGTGTTAACTCCGTCAGGAACGGTTAATACATACACAATAATTGACTTCTCATGTACTCTAAGATAAATCTGCTAACGACAGCTGTGGTGTCAAGTCAAACATAAATATAGACTTGACACTTCAAAAAAGTAAGAAGTAAATAATATTCAGGGTTTGAACAAATGCAAATATTGTAGCTAGGACCAGTAGTGATGCGTGATGTGAATTGTGGCATGTCTGTACGAGTGGCTGATGATGTGAACTGTGGCATGTCTGTACGAGTGGCCGATGATGTGAACTGTGGAATGTCTATACGAGTGGCTGAGGGTGAACTGTCGCTTGTCTAGACTAGTGGCTGAGGGTGAACTGTGGCTTGTCTAGACGAGTGGCTGAGGGTGAACTTTGGCATGTCTAGACGAGTGGCTGAGGTCGTTGACTTCACTAACCTAACCTTGTCACAAGAGCCTCTTAAAGTGTTCAGATTTTCAGATAATTACCAATGGAGTTAGATCACCAGTCATCTCATTTTCGCTATCTGTGCTTTCCGTCTGCATTAAGAGCTGTTGTAAATAATGATAAACAGCATTAACATAATCCTCCCAAGCGGATTATTTTCATTTAGTTATGTCACTTTTATCATTTTAGTATATCCAATGTTATTGCTCTAATTAAAACATTATTTGAGTATAAATGACGAAGGTTAGGCTAGAAACGCGTCGTGTAAACTAAATTAGATATCTATATCTTGTGTACCCTATGTTGTCAGTTTCTCTGGGTTGTCCATTTTTGATTGCCCCTTCGGTGTTGTCTAACGTTTATTTATATAGAACACTTTTGTTCTTAAACAAGATTTCAATAATATTGTTTTTATCAACATGTTGGATTTTAAGAGTTCAATATGGCGGGCCACTCAAATACGTTTTTTTTTTTTTTGGTTGATTAAAAAGTCGAAATAGAAATAGTACCAAATTACCAGAACTTAAATATGGTCTATGAATAAGCTATTTTATTCTTATGGGGAAACATACAGTGAATTTGAGGGAGAAAGACACACATTTGATGACCTTTGTTAATCAGATCCCATTTGATCTCGGGTGACATGTTAAAAGTTAGAAACACTACAAAAACATACATTAACAGGACTAACAGCAGGTTAATATTCTGACAAATTTGACAAGTTACTGGATTAATGGGTTATACATTATGTGTCCGGACAAAGTACTAAGTATGGTTGACAAAATATTAAACCACGAAAATAAGTGAAAAATTAACCGCAAAAGTTTGTTTTTTTATAACTAAATGTTTAATAAAGCTAAAGGCGGCATGTATAGTTTAATGCAATCGTTTGTACACTGTTTTATCTTACATTTATCTGCATCTAGGTTTTCTTAATGTGCCTCTATGGCAATGTACAGTGTAACAAATGACAGAAATAGGATATTCAAAGTGGCCAAGTTAACATATGCTGTAGTGTCTCTTCATTGTCACTTTCACATTTGGTAGACATACATACGACAACAACATAAATACGACAGTCCGTGAAACCGAAGTCTGTTAAATTGGGAAATTACTTCCACGATATGGTTTTAGTGACTATAGATGAAATATGTAATATACGAACTAAAGCCTTTCGTTAAATTTTGTAGAAACAGATATAAGCGTACACATGCATTTATTTTAAAGCTGATAAGTATTGTTTGTTCTGAATTCTTCCTAGTTTAAGTTCCAAATGAACATAAACATTTGATTTTAGAAATATGATGTCGAGTATAGTCTATTTCGGACGAAGATTACAGAGAAAGGGAGATTATTGGGTTTTGTTTTTGATAACATCGAATAATATAAACGATAAATTCAATAATTGAAATTTGGACGGCTTTCATTTTCGTATCTTTTCCCTGGTATTGTCCTTATGTGAATGTAGAAAAATATTGCCTCACATTTATTCTAGCTAGACCTGGCTGAAGGCAGTCGTCGTGTTCACTAATGGAGAAGAAATGATATAAAGTAGAAGGTATTAGAAATTGGCTTATTTGTGTACATACTTGTTCGCTTAATATCGATACACTACTCATCAGTGAGTTTAAATGTGCTAAACCGCTGATTCAGAACAGCTGCATTCCATTGGTTGTAGTTTGTATAATATTTCATGAAATGGTGTAGATAAAATTGAAGGTTGACCTATGAGTGTAATGTGCCAAATAGCAACAATATTTAGATGTTCTTTTTAATACCTTTATGGAGGGATTATTATATGACCTATAAATACATAATTTATGACTACGGCTATTCAAATTCAGTATTCCCCTGGAAGTCGGCGTTTCACGGCAAAATTATTAATGCCCAATTACATTCGTCCATATAGAACAGTTGTGTTACCCCTATTGATAACAAATTGCACGGAAATACTTCCTGTTTTGGCATGGCAACTCTTGCCAAGCAGCAAATTGTATCGACCAAGTGTCGTGTTGGACATAGTGGACTTCCATAAACGACTGAAATGTATTCCGTGTAATTTCAATTATTCACTAAAGCATGGTTTAATCAACTCTGAGGATATTGTTGATGTTTGACAAACACTATACATCATTAACACTTTATCTGATTATTTTTTACAAATGTCGGATACGACACAATTATTAGTTTTCTTTTAAAAAATGTGTATATTACAATATAAATACATAAATGACCTTAGTGAATTTATCATTAAATCATTGTTTTATTTGTTCATATAACTTCATCGTTTTACGCCCAAATTTGCCTCATATCTAATGGTCATCAAATTTGAGAGCAACCAGTCTGCTATTGGCGTGGGTTAGATCTCTGATAGGTGGAAACAGAAGACTATTAAATAGGTATTTATTGCTTCACCGCTAAGCACGCTACATTAATGAACAGAAAGAAATACCAGTCGTTTCGAATTCAGGACAATGTGTCTTGATTGAAAACTCCCCAAGGGTACGCTAAGGTACAGCCTATAAAAATAAAAGCTAGGGAAACACAAAGCGGCAGAATTAGGCACATTACACCGAACGATGACAAACAAAACAGAACGAAAAAATAACCCAATGAAAATTAAAAAGAGAAACAGCATGTATCCCACCCAACAAGGACCTAGTTTTTCGATTCCGATGTACAAAAGAACGTCCGCAAGTGGGGTTCGAGGGGCTGCTGGTGGCCCGTTTAAAAGCAACATTCCCCGACACCACCAACTTTCTCTTTTCACCAGTGGTAATCAAAACATTGATCCTTAGACCATCTACGTTAAATCGTCATGCTTTATTATTTGTAAAATCCTTCTCGTCATGGAATACTGGAATACTGGACACGTGATGTTTAAAAAAAAACAACTAATCAATAAATTTTAGTGCAGGAGCAGTGTTTCACCTATATGAAGGACGATAGAAAATTTTGAAGGGATTGTACATGCATTGCAGCAATAAGGTCCCGTTCCCAAGGAAATTACTTTTTATAGAATAGAATGATCGCTTGCGCCCCATTATCAGTCCTACATCTTGAGATCCTTTGTTTTATCTCACGTTTTACATGTTGAAATCAAAGTAATTTGCATAATATCACATTTTTATCTATAATGGGTATGTTGTTTATAATCTTGTCCTGGTTATTAATATCGTTACAAAACTGCTGCGAACAAGAATTAATCAATTGAAAACCTTTATTATATTTTTTACATGGTCATGGTGTATATTAAAATGGCATACATCTTACAATTGACAATTGTATTACTCAGAAAACGCAGTACGTTTTAACGAAAAGTCGCATTTTGAACCCAGTATGACACACAATCAGGTAATAACCATCGATCAGTTTACCTCAATAAATCTTTACTATAGTTCACTTGCACAAATGAAGGAATTGAATACTATGTAAAACATACCTTTTAAACAATTTTGAAAATGGAATATTTGTGTTAAATGTCAAAGCCTTACTAGATCTATTGACATGAAACAATAATACTATGTACAATAATCTCAGAATTATCGTAGTATTAGTCTAGACAACACTATTGTCATCCCATGATATATAGCAATAAAAATACAACTGTGGGCAAGCATTTCCATTAAAAGTATGCTATAGTTCGCTTAACGTAAGACATGGTACAAAAGTATCCCAGTAGGGCTTGGTAGGTGAAACTTTCCTATATCTTTAAATCTTTAAAGACAAAACAGGGGTTTTGCTTGTCTTATTATACACTATTAAGCAGAAAATGACTTCCAAAAATTAATTTCCTTTTCATGAAATTGTTGTGAAAGTAAATAAATTACAAACCACCTATAAACAATATTTTGCTACGTGTAGTATACAACCATTTGCTTGCCATAATTATATGCTGTGTTTATTGGTTATATTTTTAGTTATATTTTGAGTGTACGATTGATTTATGTTTAACCATATCCATCATGCAAAATCAGACTACCAATGTGTAGCCTTAATATTACTCTGTCTTTAATAAAAGAAGAATTCCATATCCTGCTGCAAATTGAAATTAAAATATTGTTTGACGTTTTACTATGATGTTATTGCGACATGTACTTGATGTTTTACAACAATTTACCATGTATTTTAATTATGTAATATGGGTGGAGAAATCTACAAACCTAGCATATGTAACTGACAAATTGAATCTTGTCAAGTTACACGTATTGAACACGATGTCATTAAAGCTACTCCTCCTAAAATTACGGACTAAGCCACTCTGGAGACAATCATGACACACACTTCCCATAAAACTAAATTAACACAAGACTATTGTTTTCCTCGTACGATAGATGATTGAATCGACTGCCATATCCAATAGTTACGATATGTAGTACTTCTGTATTCGTTTTCAAATACCAATGTCATGAAACCTGTAAATAGCTTTAACATTTCAAATGGCATGTGCAACCTTTGAGACAATATATATTCAATCTTTTGAAGACGATTAGTATTTGGTAAAAGTAGAAGTAAAAAACGGTTTGTTCCAAGCAAAATATTTAAAAGATCAAACATTTTCCCTTATTGGGACCCATCAACTATATTTGAAACGTATATCATTAAAAAAACTTTCCTAGCAAGCGAATATATTATCAATCTTTAGTCTCACAATATCCTGATATACACAGCTGAAAAGCTTTGAGTTTTAAACACTTTAATTCGTGAATGTGAAAACAATTAATATCGGACTGGTCTTGTGTCAGAAAGTGTAAGTGGAAATATGGAGATGTTTCCTAGCACGTATAGATAAAAAAGCGTAGGTCATGTTTTCCTATTTCCACTCTTCACAAGTTAGTGGATGGTGTTAGCTGTCATTTGCTCTTAAGTACCATTCGTAAGTCTAGAACAAATTATAACATCCCTGGAATGTTTGGCCTCAGTTGATAATAGCATTTATTACTTTTAAATTCAATTATGACAGTAATTTTCAGTCTTAAATTAAATTAGTCCTGATGTTAAAATATGCCCTTCTATATTCTCAATTATGTGTCATTTCAGATTTATAGTGATTGTTTTGCCTATGAAATCAAGAAGATGGTGTACTGTTGGGAATACTAAAAAGATTCTTATAGCAGTGTGGATTGTTGCAATTGCATTATCATCACCTACATTCAAAATTATGGTAAATATTTCTTAATTTGTCAACATTTTTAGTACGAAATGACCTTGAAGTGATGTAGATGAAAGAAAATATATCGTGAATCAGCGCAACATCTACCCTGAACTGGTAAAATCAGGGCAACATATACCCTGAACTGCCAAAACCTTCCGTGAAATCAGGGCAACATCTACCCTGAACTGCCAAAATCTTCCGTGAAATCAGGGCAACATCTACCCTGAACTGCCAAAATATCCTGTGAAATCAGGGCAATATCTACCTTGAACTGACAACATATTATGTGAAACCAGGACAATATCTACCTTGAACTGGCAAAATCTTCCGTGAAATCAGGGCAACATCTACCCTGAACTCAGGGAAAAGTCCTTATGCGAAATCTGGGCAATAACTACCCTACAAATAGGACAAAATATAATTTAAACCGGGGACACAATATACCCTTATCACAGGGCAATCTTTATCATGAACTTTGGTTAAGCGAAGATGCTACATACTTTTTGTCCCCCGACGCTTCGTCAAAGGGGACTATAGAAATGGGTGTCGTCCGTCCATCCGTGTGTTTGGTTTCCAGATGATAATTTGTGAATGAAATGTCAGATTGAAGCTAGGTGTGACATGTAAGTGTATCTTATGAATATCTAGGTCAAGTTCGATAATGACAATTTTTCGACAATTTTTACTAGAGTTGTGCCCCTTGTTATACCTCAAAATTGCTAAATATTTGGTTTCCAGATGATAATTTGGGAACAAATAGTCAGATTGAAACTAGGATTCGCATGGAAGTGTATCTCATGAATATCTAGGTCAAGTTCGATAGCGATCATTTTTCGACAAATCTTACCAGAGTTGCATCCCTTTTTATACTTCGTCCGTGTGTCCTGAATTGGTTTCTAGATGATAACTTGTGAATGAAAAGTCAGATTGAAGCCAGGTGTGGCATGTAAGTGTATCTTATGAATATCTAGGTCAAGTTCGATAATATCAATTTTTCGACAATTTTTACTAGAGTTGTGCCTCTTTTTATACCTCAAAATTGCTAAATATTTGATTTCCAGATGATAACTTGGGAACAAATAGTCAGATTGAAACTAGGTTTGGTATGTAAGTGTATCTCATGAATATCTAGGTCAAGTTCGATAATGATGATTTTTCGACAAATCTTACCTGAGTTACTCCGCTTTTTTTACTTTAAAATGGTCCTTGGGTGGTCCCCTTTCAGAATTATTTAAGTCAGGTGAGTGATACATGCTCACCTGAACCTCTAGTTTACAGTAGTTTCAAAATTTAATCTTACCATATAACCTTGGCGTCGGGGGACCAGTGGCCAACGGCCTTTTATTCTGACTTGGAAGGAGTGGTCCTTTGATCGCTTCATTTGTTTTAAAGTTATTTTGTTTAATCCACATATAGTGGCTCCTGTTACTACAAAAGAAATCAAACATAAACATAAATGATTTGTCTTAATGAGTCGCATGATACGTCTAAAGGGATATGCTAAATTTGATTCGTTTTTCCCGGTAAAAATGTAGGTATTCTTTTCAAATGCACAAATTGGATAAGGTAATCTTTAGAGACATATTAATTTTTGTTAATTTAAAATGGCGTCCCTTGGTAGCGAAACGAAATCTCAGTCGATGATAAATATCATGATCGTGACCATATTTGTCTCAGCCAATTTCTTATGCAGACACCTTGTCGCCAAAAGGTCATTGTGATTCTATTTCTGGACAGATAAACACATTCTTGGGGAAAATTGTCCTTTAAAACAACGTAGATTTTAAAATGGCTTCCGAGTGGTAGTCAAATTCGTCTCATTACTTGTGTTAGAAATATAAATGGATTTGTATAAATTGAGAACACTACTCCAAAGTCTTGTAAATACCATAGTAATTTCCTCTATATATATATATATTTATTAATGGCCTACTCACAGATAAAACATTACCGAAAAGTACAACATGAATTCCTCCTCGTATTAGTACTATATGTGTCATGTCTTAGATAGCGCATTGCTTAAGGTTGTAATCGTGTTTCCAACAATTAAGACGATCATTTTATTTACCATTGTAAATGAATACCTCCGTTTTATATATATATTTTTTTTTTCATTCGCTAATATAACGCAAACTATGCTTATTGATACATTCACTTAAAGAAAATGGAACACATATCATATTCTAGCTCATAAGGTGTAGAATTATTTATGTTTACTTACGGGGAAGGGGTGTGTTACCGAGAGAAATTCAGATTGTATTTTAAGGTTTTCGGATAAACGTTATAACACAATGCCGAAATTATGATTTTTTTCTACCGTATTTATTTCGTGGGTTGTCTAATATATATTTATGCATAATATAATTATTCCGACAGTATAGGGTTTTTGTGTTTTCTACTTAAAGGGATATTGTCTACGATTTTTTTGAAAATTTTTAACTGTCCATAAATGATTTGTTTAAGCTATCATTAAACAGTTATGCTACAAAATATACGATTGGTGTTCTTTTTTTGACAAAAAAGACCCAAAACTATCATTATCGGAATTATTGTTCGGATGACAGAAATTCAAAGTGAAAGTAAAAGTAAAAACGGAAGTTTGTAATTCTCGGAGGATTAGCTTTGAGGTAAGGAAAATACTGTTAATATTCAAACACTTCACGATTGTCACGCTTGTTTAATGTTGTTTGAATCTTAACGTTTCGTAGCGTATTCGCCAATAATTCGTTGTTTAATCTTCATTTTATGAAGGTCAGTACGGAAAACAACAATAATTTTGGGTATGAAAAAATACAAATGTGGTAGACAATATACCTTTAATTCGTGGGTTGTAAAATATCTATTCATGTGTTGTCAAATGTTTTTTGTTTTTATATGTCTAATTTGTGGGAAGTTGGTTGTAGTCAAATGTGTAGTTGTATTAGAGTTTTACATTATTGATTCAAAGCTTTGGCAACAACAAGAATTGCAGGTGGTTATTGTTAAACATAATTGATCTATCGTTTTTAAAGATGTTACCAACCTATTGATACAAGTGTCGTGTTGTTTTTATTACCGACTTATTGGAAATAATTATCAATATAGGGAAGCCAATGGTTTCCGTTGCTGTTTCTGTCTTATTTTTTATCTATATATCAATTAAGTAAGATGACCACTAAACCACATGACTACCACGATGCTTAATTAACCACGTGTGATCTATAGATAAACCCATACATTTGACTATTTTTCGTCTATATTTTGTTTTTGTTTTCTTTTTATCTTTTATTCCTCTCAGTTCTTCATTATTTATACTTTATTTTGTTGTTTGTTGTCAAGATTTACAATTATTTGATATTTACCAATTATTGTCACGAGAATATCTAATACTGCGTGGTAGTATATGACAATCAGTCCATTATTTGAAGTCTTTTAAGTATGCTAATATACATTTATTGCATGCTGGTTAGGGAAATATGAACATGTATTCACCCAAGAGTATCATATTCCCCGAGGTCTTCGCTCGAGGGGAATATGATACTCGTGGGTGAATAAATTTTCATATTTCCTATACCCGCATGCTATAAGTGTTTTATTATACCGAATGAAACCAAGAAAACACATATATGTAAAATACTGCTGGCAAACATATTCTAAGTCCATTGGAACGTTGTCTCAGATATTTAAAAACCACATTGTAACGATTGCCTGCAAATGATGCGTTCCGAGTGCCTCTGACGTTTTCCTGTCAAAGAACGATAACTCTGGCGGGAAAACCCACGAGGTTTCCGAAGTGGTGGAATATATTCATTTCACGGAATATGATTTTTGTCCTGTGTGATCACGTGTTCTGATTTTTACCCATTGTCCAATCAAATTAATCTATTTACGGTAATTCATATATGAGGTATAATAACATTTGTTATGGTATCAAATATTTTATAATATTTAGATTACAATTATACACAGGCACATTGAAGTGGTTTACTATAATATAATATGATCGTTATTAATCTGCAATTTCGCAGTATTTCTGAAAAAAAGTTTCAAAACAATAATCCATATAGGTATTAACGAAAAATGTGATTTGGGATGGAATTTTGAAAATAAGGTACAGACGATGGATAAAATCAAGAATAATTACTCTTAACAAACCGTTATTCATCAGGAGATGCTGTGAATTATCTTGTACAAGCGGAAGCCCATTTTGGAGTAGTACGCATATATATAAATATCCCAAACATGTACATTTTATGTATATGAAAAAACACGAATAAATAAGGGGATTTATACTGCAATTGGTAACTTTACAGCATTGATAAACTTTTGCTTTATACTGGACAATGTCCTGTATAAAGCATTTAGGCCACGCCCCTTTTTGGAACTTTTGCTTTATACTGGACACTGTCCTGTATAACGCATTTTTGAAATGGGGCCCATGACGGGGAATACGGTGAGAAAAAAATATAGTATTGCAGTATAAAAACAATATAGGTATGATGTCTTTTTATATGAGATTTATTTGTATTCGGCACGAAACAGGGGGACTGCTCGGCAGAGCATCGCAGTACCCCTATTTCTTAGCCTCATCCAAATAAATCTCATATAAAAAAAAACATACCTATATTGTCTAATTATAAGAATAAAATATCAGACAAATATTGCAACGTGCTTTGAAGATAAATGTTAATGTATAATTGCTCGTTATAGTAACCCCTTAAGAAGATAAGACTTGAGTTTCTTTTTTGATTGAATGACAATCTAGACGATATTCGCAAACATCAACTTGTTAATTACTTCCACTTTTCCCGCAAGAACCTGCGGTCCACAAAATAAATGAATTAGATGAAACAAGCTATCTGATTGGTCAAGCCTTTCATATTGGAAACGGTAGAATATATATTGAGAAAAGTGAAAGAAATTAGCAAAGCGATTACACCATAGGTTTATAAAGTACATGTATATCCGAAGGAAGGAACATTTTGTGTATTTTATAGCGATTCTCATGGAATTCTGAACGGAAGCTAGTCAGGTCTTTTAATTTTATGTTCCGCTATTTACATGATGTCTTTTCATTGTATGTTCCGCTATTTACATGATGTCTTTTCATTGTATGTTCCGCTATTTACATGATGTCTTTTCATTGTATGTTCCGCTATTTACATGATGTCTTTTCATTGTATGTTCCGCTATTTACATGCTGTCTTTTCATTGTATGCTTCTAAGCATTTGGTGCCTATGTTGACTACATATATCCCATTTGTATAACTAGTTCTACTTTACACACCGAACTACAACTAGGAATTGAAAGTGGAGGTCGGTTGAAAACGAAAGTTAATACAAGAGCTAGTTTCAATTTTCCATGTAAATGTAACAACATTCCTGGAGCATCTGCATATGAAGTATATTAATCTTAGTTGATATTTAATCCCACAGATTGTTTTACATCGGGATATCTGCTAACAAGGAAGCTACTGAACCTTAGCCTAGTTGGGCTATCCTGTTTATCCCCTTTGGTTTATTTCCTCCCAAAGACTTAAATTAATTGGCCTTACAATAATTTGACTGTAAGTGTAACGGTTTACTCTAGTAACGTGACGTGCGTTCCAAATTAGGTACATGTGTATCTACATCTACATGAGCAACACCCCTGGTTTTAGTGGGGTTCGTGCTGTTGTCTTTAGATTTCTGTGCAATGCCTTGTAACATGAGCAACACTCTTGGTTTTAGTGGGGTTCGTGCTGTTGTCTTTAGATTTCTGTGCAATGCCTTGCTTGCAATTGTTTGTCTTTTTGTGTTTTTTCATTTAGCCATTGTGTTGCCTGTCCTTTAATTTACGGCTTCTGAATACCCCTTTGATGTCTTCCATTATTTCTTCCTAGACTCTTATTGATCGTAATATGTAGATACTACATGGGGTGCAGGATATTGATACTGGATACTACGTAATCATTAATGGAAAAGATAAATCATAGCGTTTCAGTCTAATAATGACTAAGCATGATGGTATCTGTTGTGTCAAGTATATACAATTGCAAGTAGTTATTTAGAATTATAGGATCTTGTCGCCTTCCTGAAATTCTATTCCGTAATAATACACAATAATCGACAAGCAACTTCTCACAAAAGCAATCAAATATCATAGGATCACAACAACGAAGTATCCAAAACATTGGTCGGTGATAATTTCAAAAGTCCTTTCAACACATCCGACATAGTTGAATAAAACACATAACATCTTAGAATGAAATGACGATGAAACTCGGGGTTTTGATACCCTAACCACGAGCCTCCCAACCATACTCTGGCTTGTTAATGGTGTGCGCCTAAAGAAAATGCAGCATATAACAATCTTATTAAAACATATGGTTTGAACCAAAGAGGATAGAACCCACGACCTTCCGCACACTATAAGACTACGGCACAGCGGTTGCCAAATATAGCGGCAATTGTATACTAAACGACTCAAGTTAATCCAGATAACATACTTGTTGTTAAACTAAATGTACACATTAGTGATTATTTGAAATGTTTAAGGATTGAGGGAAAATGTCTTATAAAATTATTTTATCATATTGTTTTTGAGATGTTTGAATTTATATAATTTGTAACATGCGATGTTCCCTATTTCTGAAGTTTCTAATAATTTTATTGAATAATTTATGAAGTATTCTATCATTGTCCACCACTACCGTCAGAAATATTAAAAGTGTGTTACTATTAAATATATGTACACGAATGACTTTATAATCATCTACATATTGTATTTCATCGTTTGTCATGTAGTTCTTATGTGATTTTCTTTATTCTTTTGTAGGATACAGAATATTCCATATTTTATAAGAATGATACAGTGGTCGCTCTCAGTATTTGTTCTTATGTAACAAAAGACGATTCATCAAAGTTAATTTTCTCTGTCTATAAACTATTTATAATGTTTGCCCTACCGACATTAATCATGATTATATGTTATAGTGCTGTTATATACTCGTTGTGGATTAGTTCAAAACAGTTGACACAACTTGTTCCAAGTCGCAGGTGAGAAATTAAGTCATAGATGATAATGGGGGTATCATAAGAAATAGAGGATGTTAGATCTTCTATCAAATAAAAACGTAGAGATCAAATTTAGTGTATACGGCGTGTTTCTGGAATAACCTTCATCAGGTAAGCTCAAAACAGAAAGATTGGAAAGCCTATTAATTTAAAGTCTTGGAAGCAATAAAGCCAAAGGGCTTGAACATGATAGACAAATCTGCTAAGGTCACCTATGCATGAGGGAAGAGAAAGTATATATCTAGATATAACTTGTATACAGATGGGGCTCCAATGTTATAGCTTGTTGTCAATTGAGCAGTATTTCAGCTACACTCATAAAGAGAACAGCTTAACCAACATGTAATCTCGTAGTTAAATAATTGGCTTTGCGGTAGGCACATGGGTGGGAAGTTAGATTGCAAAATGAAACTAGATGTTCTCTCGAGCATATATCGCTCGCCTTGTTATACATCGAATTGTGCCGTCACTCGGGTTTCGATTTTGACAAAGTACTATTTTATGCATTCGCACAATATTAAAGCTTAAACCAATAACACTGGACTTAAACTAAAACAAAAATATATCTGGATTTTGTCCCTTTTTTATTTTCTCAATCTTTCAAAAACCATGAAAGCTTGTAAAATCTGAACTCTTAAATTATACAAAGATTACGATCATGTGTTTTAAAATAGTTCAGCATTTTTTTTTGCAGTGAAGTCCTAATTCTTAAAGTAAGTGTACATTGCGTGGAAACAGAGATACATTGATACACAAATATACCTTTAATCCAAGTATTGGCTACATATAGTTGCATGTAATATTATCGGACATGTAGAAATCAACATCATGTATAAATTTCGCATGTATATTACCTTCAATATTGCTGGTCTAGACAATATGACATAAATGCATCAGACGGAACAGGCTAACCGTCAATGATAGATAAATTTGTGTACGACTCAGTGGTGTAGAAGATCGTGGGTTCTATTCCCAGCCGTGACATACCAAAAACAATGCAATTGGTATCAGCAGTTTCTCCACCAATGACGCTGCTTAAATGAGGAAATATCAGTTGGCTCGGAATTAAGATAACGTTTTTGAAAAGTCTCCAATGATGCAATTAAACGTTTATTTAATAACAATGAAGATGGACGTGTGGTCAAGTAGGCTAAAATTGAAGATTCTAGTAACTATATATATATATATATATCACATTCCATTTGTATTTGTAAAAAATCATCAACCATTTCTATTAGTAGAACGTCAAATCCATCAGTTGAAAGAATAGCAATGAGACAAACATATCATGGTGTAAATAGTGGGGTCAAAAAATGTAACGTCCTTCATAAAAACAACAACGACATTCTCAGAGCAAGAAAACAGGTACGTTTATTGTTGAGAGAGCAATACCATATATAATATAATGTTATTTATAAAGTATTTTTCTTTATGCTTTTTCTGTCAAGATCATATGCTATTATAATTAGTTGTTTCGTAGATCTATATATTTATTATTGAAATTTACATTTCCTAAATAATGTAATTATCAATAGAATCTCCCACAGCCATTCCTAGAAAATTTTGACTACCCTGTTTAGGCTTGTTGGTTTGCTTGCTCCCTAAATTGTTAAAACTATTTGTGGCAGCCAAATATCGTTTTCCATTCCTCTCTCATCATTCTAAGTTCTGTATAATTTTTCAATATTGTTATTGATGAGCATGTGACAAAACTTCAAGAGACGTGTCAGTCTTTGAATATTACCAATAACAAAAAGGTCCGTAGTGGTCTTGATCGTAAGGTAGTTGCATTTACAACTACCTATGAAATCAATGGATGTCACCACCAAACTTGTGAGTTCGAATCCCGCTCATGGCGAGGTCTATTCGATACAACATTATGTGATAAAGTTTATCAGTGACTTGCGGCAGGTCGGTGGTTTTCTCCAGTTTCTTCCACCAATAAAACTTACCGCCACGATATATTGTTGAAAGTGGCTTTAACACCATACCTCCCAATAACAAAAACATGCGAGTGTACATCATTAGACCTTGATTCCAAATATTGAAATATCTAATAGGCAGTCATTTTGCATTATGTTTCTTTTAATCTTAACTACCATTTTCCAAAACGTTTACATTTCGCTATATGTTGTATCAATGTATTTTATGGTATATGTTCTGATTTGTGTTAATCTATGTAATCCTTAATACACCAGGACAGGATAAATATTTGATTACAGACAAACATAAAATTGATACTAATTATTTAATAAGTATCATGAGTATCAATATACAGCAATATTGACATACGTTTTCTCAGGGAGAAACAATTGTGATTTCATTCATTCCTGCCAGAACTCCAGGGATAAAGTTTTCACTGGAACGCAACACGATACAAACCAGTTACTGACATATCATAAAAAGATATCATTGGAGATATACAGCCTAGCTATATTATTGGAACGATAATGAATTTATATTCAGTTGATGAAGTGTTTGGCGCATGGAAAGAATATTGTAATTTGTAATTAATGGATGAAAATCAACTTCAAAAGAAAAAAAAAAGTTATTTAACATAGTTTTATGGAATGATAGTTTGAGCAGTGATGGTCAATAATTCTAATAATGTCAAAAAAAAAAAAACGAACAGTCACCTCTAACCTGTGATGTCAGAAATAAATGCTTGGGTTGGGACAGACACAAACATGTGGCGGAGTTAAGTTGGTTAATGAGATCCTAGCTCTTTCCCTCTTTATAATTGGATCACCAAAAGCAATACAAATATAACCAAGCGATAAATACCTCGGTAGAATTGCTTCCACTCAATTTAATGCTATCCAGATCGTCTCTTGAATGAACAATAATTATGACGTATGTATGTATGTATGTTGCAAAGTTATACAATTGCCGTGGAGCGAGTACAACTAGCGAATGCCCCTTTGGAGTACTTGTATCCCGCAGCATCGACAATAGGTCTTATTTATATATCATTGATGACTGACCAGGGGAATACAGCAAAGATGAAAAAATATGTAATAAAGGACACAACCTCACAATACTAGTAGATAACATAAAAATATTAAGAAATGAATGCACATTATGTTGCTATGTCAACTGCAGACGGTCGTTAATCCTGAGAGAGGATAGCATCGCAATGTGATCAGTCGTGCATGTCCAACAATGCCATCTACAATGACTTTACCAATCATAGTAGATGACATAATGAAGGAAATGAATGAACACAGGAATATCATACAAAGACATCAAATACATAATTATATGATAAAATTGATAATAAAATGGGGAAAAAATTATACACTGTTGTATAAGTTCAAAGATATAACAGAAAAATCGTAAAAACAGAGGCAAAATCAATACCTCCTAACATACATTACTGTAAAACTAAAGCTAACAGCAATGATATCTAATTTCAATACCTCCTAACAAACATTACTGTAAAACTAAAGCTAACAGCAATGATATATAATCTTATTACCTCCTAACAAACATTACTGTAAAACTAAAGCTAACAGCAATGATATCTAATCTTATTACCTCCTAACATACATTACTGTAAAACTAAAGCTAACAGCAATGATATCTAATCTTATTACCTCCTAACAAACATTACTGTAAAACTAAAGCTAACAGCAATGATATCTAATCTTATTACCTCCTACCATACATTACTGTAAAACTAAAGCTAACAGCAATGATATCTAATCTTATTACCTCCTAACAAACATTACTGTAAAACTAAAGCTAACAGCAATGATATCTAATCTTATTACCTCCTACCATACATTACTGTAAAACTA
>MJUT01017101.1:208299-249609 GCA_002080005.1 Gigantidas platifrons | reverse complement strand
TTCCAAAGACCAATAGAAAAACAATGAATACCACACTGTGGGAACAGTTCCAAAGTCTAATAGAAAAACAATGAGTACCACACTGTCGGAACAGTTCTAAAATCTAATAGAAAAACAATGAATACCACACTGTGGGAACAGTTCCAAAGACCAATAGAAAAACAATGAATACCACTCTGTGGGAACAGTTCCAAAGTCTAATAGCAAAGCAAAACAATACCACACTGTCAAAACAATTCCAAAATCTAATAGAAAAACAATGAATACCACACTGTCGGAACAGTTCCAAAGTCTAATAGCAAAACGAAACAATACCACACTGTCAGAACAATTCCAAAATGTAATAGAAAAACAATGAAGACCACACTGTCGGAACAGTTCCAAAGTCTAATAGCAAAACGAAAAAATACCACACTGTCATAACAGTTTCAAAGTATAATAGAAAAACAATGAATACCACACTGTGGGAAAATTCCAAAGTCTAATAGAACAACAATGGATACCACACTGTAGGAATAGTTCCAAAGTCTAATAGAAAAACAATGAATACCACACTGTCGGAACAGTTCCAAAGTCTAATAGCAAAACGAAAAAATACCACACTCTCAGAACAATTCCAAAATCTAATAGAAAAACAATGAATACCACACTGTCGGAACAGTTCCAAAGTCTAATAGCAAAACGAAAAAATACCACACTGTCAGAACAATTTCAAAGTCTAATAGAAAAACAATGAGTACCCCACTGTGGGAACAGTTCCAAAGTCTAATAGAAAAACAATGAATACCACACTGTGGGAACAGTTCCAAAGGCCAATAGCAAAACAATGAATACCACATTGTCGGAACAGTTCCAAAGTCCAATAGAAAAATCGTATAGAGAGGCAAAATAGGATAATACAGCAATACACGACTACTCATATCATTCATATGACACATAAAGACTTAACATAATGATTGGGGACATTGTACACTCAAATTTAGGTCTTTTTCGAAGAAGTTTAAATTATTTGGCTTTCCAATCTTTTAATTTTGAGCGTACCTCATGAAGGTTATTTCAGAAACGCGTCGTGGGGACTAAATTTAATATCTATGTTTTTATTTGATTCAAAAATATTATTTTTTTCATGTTGACGCGATTGTGTTTATAGACTTATTATATCCGCACGCGTTAATTGTATATATCATTATAGTGAATGTAACCGACTTTATAATTATTTGTCAGCACAAATTCATTTGAATGATATATTGTTTAATAAAAACGCGATAAGACAAATACGATTTTTGTTATGATACTCAACTCATATTCACCATGCCTTCTCTTTTTACTTACGTTCAGGGACACGTCGACAACGATTTGACCTTTTAATCTATTAGTAATAACTCTTCATCTAAAATCTCATTTGATAAATGTAAAAGATATCATATCATATCAGCAGAGACGGTAGCTGATACATTCTTATCAATTTAACTCGAAGGTCAGTCCAGAGCTCATTTCTCGAACAGAAAATGATGTGTCAAAAACGTACATCTAAACGTTGTTTTGTTTTGTTTTGTTTTTGTTTTTATTAGATATGAACTATCAATTTTACAGACCTATGTGCATAATGAAATAGTTACATCATTAACCAAGCCTTTAAAAATATGTAAACATACCTAGTTTAAATAATAAGAAATTTGTGAGATAATGATTAATTATTTCAATTTTCAGATCTGTAGCTTAGACATGCACAATTAATAATCCGGGTGGCTCAATAAGTTAGGTAGTTGGATTACCTAACAACTCATACAAGCCTATCACCATTACGGCGTGGATTTGCACCCGGCTTTGTAAATTACAAAAAAATTATGCACTCGACTTGCAGCCGCAAGTGATAAAGTTTACCAGTTGCTTTCCCATGGTCGGTGGTTCTCTCCGGCTTCCTCCACCACTAAAACTTGTCGCCATCATATAGCTGAAATATTGCTGAAAGTGGCGTTAAACACAATAAATCAAATCAAAGCCATATAATACATTTCTGTCCTACATAGGACAACATGTCGTGACATACCATATGTAATATGACTGTGATATCTAAAATGGAAATTAGAAAATTGCATTTTAAAGAAGCTAAATAGTAATTGGATAATATTCATTTACAAAGAAAAAAGAAAAAGACATTAAATACATTGATAAAAATTTGTCTTACATGTTTGAATCACTTAATTAAAAATGTAGAGCAAACTTACCTCAACATAAAATGCTGAAATGCAAGATAACGACATTAAAAAAAACTGATTTGTAATTTGTCCGGAAGAATAATAACAAAAGCATATTTACCCAGTATAATTGTCAGGTAAATTTTGGAGGATATTCTAGAAATTTACGTCTGCAACAAATCATTCGGTTTTGATTGATTGCTTCTTGTTTAACGTGAAAAAAAAGTATTTAAGTTATAATCATTATGAGATCATTTTTACAAACATCAAATCATATAAGATAAAAGGTGACACTGTGATGAGCCAATGGACGAAATCATAGATTGTCACGTGGAAAAAGGGGAGATAAATGATAGTATGGGAAATGTTACCTAGCAACAGGTCACTAAAAACGACCACTCCTAACATACCGTTGATCAGTATACGTAGGAGCTACTGAAAGTTCTCTTTTATTTGCAAGGGGCGTGAAATACTCCATAAACGAGAAACGCATGGGAGAAGCTGTGCCTAAATGCTATATCATGTGACTACCTTAGGGAGGAAAATCACTAACCTTCTTCTTGTAGTTACTTTCAAACTATCACTTCATGATAAATGGAGTACAATTTGCCACTTGCGGGGACGCCAGCCGCTAATTACATTGGTTAACACATGTTAACCATACAATCACCTGATTGTAAAATGTATTGGTATAACCTATAAGAGATGAAAATTGTTTACTTACTCTTTCTTACAACAAGTAAAGAGAAGTTCGTGAATGTCGTTTGTTTGATGGTGTTTAACGCCACTTTCAACACTATTTCAGTTATATTGTGGCGGTCAGTTTTATGGGTGGAGGAAACCGGATGACCCAGAGAAAACCACAGACCTGTCGTAAGTCACTGACAAACTTTATCACTTAATGTTGTACACCTCGTCGTGATCGAGATTCGAATGATAGGAACTGATTGCATAGGTAGTTGTAAATCCACAACGGCCTCCGTGGATGTTGTGGTCGTAATGATTAGTAGCGTCATGAAATTCACATTATATTCTTTACAGAGCAGCACATATCTATCGTGTTGATGTGTCCTCAAAAGTTCATAAATTCCTCGTAATGAAGATACGTAAATAATAGGTTATCCCAAGACGTGATAAAATAGACCGCTAACTTGTTTCCTATCAATGACAAAGCCAAGAAAAAATACTAAAAAACTAATTTTCTTCGAAAATAATGCAATAATACATGTCATAGCTATAAAATGTCAATGTTTTATTTAGCTTGTTTTATTTTTAAGGTTGTTTTTAATTGTTTGCCATATATACAGTCGTGTCTCAATCCTTTTATATACGGCTTCATGTCCAGAAACTTCAGACGTAGTATGGTGTTAGCCTGTAGACGAAATTGTGTCATTTGTCGTCTTCTTGGATGCAAAGGTCATAAAAAAAAAGTTAATTTTAATGATCTTGAAATCGATTCCAAATATAGCAATGGTGGAACAGTACAGACTAGAGTTGTCTGTAAAACTAGTGGTTCATCAGACGAGGAGAAATGTGACTCAACGTATATTGCTTAGAAACTTTACATGTTTTCTACTTCTTAAGGATCTGTGTGTCAGGACATTGGTATATTAATTACAAGGAACTTTGCAGATGTTTTAAATTATTTATTATTTGTTTTTAATCATAATTGAAGTACTTTTAACATAAGTTTTATCAATATTTGTTTATTATCATGATGTCGTTTTAATTAAATTATTATGTAAGTAGAGATATTTTAATTTTGTTTTAAATACCCTCAATACTTCAATTGTAATAATGTTCGATTTCTTATACAAAAATTTGTTTTACGTGTACTATAGAGTGTGGACTTGTTATAGTATTTCAGCTATGTCCATGACGGGAACAAGTTAACAAACAATTAAACAATTAAAAGTGACACCTGAATGATTCGATGGGAAGAACTTGAGCCTGCCACAGGAAAATAAAAATGATAAATTATCCATACAACCACTACTTACAACTTGTTGTTTAATACCTGCTTCAGCATGTTGTCTTTTCTTGCCCAAAGCGTGCCATTATCCTTGCACAGTGCATTCAATCGTGTACGTCTTAGGGTCAGTTGTGTATTTCATTTGTTTCACATTAGTGGAGGCCTAGGCCGAACTCGGATGGATTTCATCCTGCAAGATGAGAACGTAATTCCATGTTCTATTCCTCAGAGGTTCCTTTGGAGTTCAGGCTTGTTTGAGTTAACAGCAGGTTGCATCCTGCAAAAGAAAAAATCTGAAATATCCATGACTTCAATTATTTACTTATAAAAATACTACCTCATTCAATACATTTTGATGACAATAATTTAATCTGTATGTGAATTTTCTTTTCCAACGAAACATAATATGGATGCGGCCTTACGAGATGATGTTGTAGTGACGGTTAAAGATTTACTTTTTTGTCTCAAGAAAAAAATAGTTAAAACAATGAGAAAATATAAAATGTCGTTAATCCACGGACACATTGTAATACTGTAATATGTACTGCTGTAGATTAACATATTTGATTGAAGTTTTTTTTTTTTTTTTCAACTTAAAATCTTGCGATCTGCCTACAACACATCATTATAACTCAGCTATATATTATTGTAGGTCTACACGGTAAAGAGCATACATCCGAATATTACAAAGAAACTGTCATTCTTATTTTTGGCGGTTCCAGTAAAATAATTTACATTTTAAACGTTTTATAAGTGTACAATAACATAATACAGCTTTCTTCACTATCTGTGTTCAAATGGGTACTGATTATGTTCACCACTCACTGATTTGTTTGGATATGTTTATGAGGTAGACTTTCTTCAAGTTCTTTAAAAGAATAAAGATATATACAATTCGCCCGACATTACAATTCTCAATTCTAGGGTTATCTACATCGTATTCATCCAAATGAGCTTGAAGTAAATGATACCATTGACACTCAAAAGTCTGCTTCTCCCCTTGATAATTTCAACAGCAACAGCGTATAGAGATTACATTTATCAACTCATACATTATTCTATGGCTTGTGATCAGTAGTGATTTTCTAGATAAAGCTCAACTGATGACACAAAAGCTTCGCCAACAAGGCTACGTTGCTCTTTGGATGAAGTCATCGCTACAAAAGTTCAACGGTAGTTACTTCTTTACGAAATATTATTTCTAAATTAGCAATGGATATGTTCATGTGTTATTTTCTCTATCGCGTTTACCGGACTTTACTAGTAACACGACGGGTGTCTTATAAGAAACAGGAAAGGCACCCGTGTCCCGGTTTTTGTGAGGTCCGTGTTGTTCATTACTCTTCTGTTTTGTGTATAAAGGTTTGTTTATCTTCGTTCTGTATGCCATGTGTGTGTTTCGGGATTGTCCATTCTTTATTTTTCATCCGACTTTTTCTAGCGGTCTCTAGTTGTTTAAAACAATTTGATTGGTGTGTAATTCTGTTAGAAATTTCGTAATAACCGCGAATATGACAAGATTATTAAAAGTGGATAATGTGTGGACACGCTTCACTTTGTGCGTGTTGATAGACAAAAACAAACAAAGAGAGCCTATGAAGTACGATGTTATTGTTGATTTTGTTAGCAAAATATCACATCGCATGTGGAGACTGAAATATGAGATGATGAGAATTTCAGTCTGTGCAAAACAAATTAATGATAGCATGTTTATCAAGTATTTGTCAGTAACATGGTCTCAATAATCATTACCTTACATTCCTTGGTTATAAATATCATCAATATTTGTCATATCATGGTAGTGGCTTAAGAACGGAAATTATCATACACGAATATCCGCTGTTAATTTAAAAAAATCACTGATAAAAAGAGATAGTTCTAATCAATATAAAGATATAATCTGTATAAAAGTGGTTTTAATTAGTACCTTGTATAACTATTTGAAAAAAAAGATATTTCTGAAATCAATTTATCATTCATATGAAAAATAACAATAATCAACTTAAGATGACATAGCAGGTACAGATACATTCAAACAAAGTGATACAAAATGTATTTATATAACACTAGATCAAAGTTAATTTAACTGTAAATGAAGACGTTTTATAATGCAAAGAAACCAGTGCATGATTCTATTTGATTGATTGTTTGATTAAGGTCATGTGTGTAAGCTACGATAAGCTTATTTTATTTGCCAGTAGTGTGATATTATCCATAAACGAGACGCTCATTTCTGTCCTGTCATTAGAAAGAGTTGTGTATTGTATTTGCACCGCACAACTAGCCGACGACATTTTCAGTAGCCCCTAAAAGAAAAACATTGCTATACTCCGAGCTCTACAAACAATGGATGCGCAAAAAGGAGGTAGTATTTCTATATCACGGGGATCCAGAGATGAAATTAAAATAGGATCTGCTTTTATGGGAAAACTTAAAATGTTGTGTGACAGAACCAAAAAATGGAAATATAATTGCATTTTGCAGGAAGCATCATTTCGTCACTAAAACTATTTTGGGTCAAGTTAACATTTAATATGATACATGTAGGCTACGATAGGCAATAACGTCGTCTGACAAGATGAACGATCCAGGCCTATGTCGTACAGTGAGCTATATAAGCTTATTTCAGCATATAATGAGCGATACATGCTTATGTGAGGTTAATATTAGGATATATAATACGTCTGAACGTGTTTCACATCTCGCACTGGATATTCGAAGTATCGCAGAAATTAGAATATCGACGATATATATTTACATAGGTAATCTGACTACAATTTCTGCTGAGGAATTTCAGCCGGAGATATATACATGTTATGGTTTTATCACCTTTAAACACTTTTTTATCACGTGGTTGTGATAATATACATCTGATGATACAATTATTGCCTGTACTTAAGGTGAACAATTATGATGTTCCCCGCAAGTGCAGGCAATAATTGTTTTATTATACCGAAACTCTATTTACAACAATGTTGGATGCAATAAACACTTATTTGTGTGTTTTTATTTTGTGTTGTCATAAACTTCATATTTGTGTTTTTATGAGAATTGAGAAATAACAACTTTTGTAGCTTTTTTAGTTGCAACGGCATCCTTGTCCGCCAATGTTTGGCAATCTCACATTATACAATTATGGCCCTTATTAGAGGTAGACATTCAGATTTGTCAACCTGTCAAGGGTTGGCGAATTTGAATGTCTACCTCTAATATGGGCCATAATTGTTTAATTTTTTTTTCAAAACAAGAGAAAGATATATTTCATGTATTCAATACTTTATATGTGATCCCATGGTAAACAATGGACTAACCTCATTTCTTTTTTTTATACATGTAATGCCATGGCAAACAACCCTATTTTTCTGGAACAAAAACAACACCTAAATAACTTTTTAACCCTTGCTTAACTATTTCAAATTTTCTCCCTTGTGGGGGAAAATAGGGGTTGTTGGGAGGGTAACAAGAGGGTTGTTACTCTCGATTGCCATATTGTTTTTGTTGTTACCAACGATACGGAGTTATCTCCCTTGTGGGGGAAAATAGGCGTTGTTGGGAGGGGAACAATAGGGTTGTTACCCTCGATCGCCATTTTTTTTAATCACATGGCAGTTATCATTAATCAGATTAATTTAAAATATTTAAAAAATAATAATCAGAAAGCCGAGCATATTGGGTTTTTTCCATCGACATACTCATGATACTGCCAAAACTTATCGTCTGACCATCAGACTATCATATAAACTTCCGGTCAAGATTGTAATTCCGGAATGCAAAAACGGATACATTTCTGGACAGACATGGAACATAACATTTGTCGACCGGTCAACAACAGTGATGTTTTCCTGGGTACCAATTTTGTAAAAACATCACTTTTATTTTATATATAATATATAATGTAAGGTATAATAACATAATATACCATAGGTGCTGCCTTATCCTGAGGACAGATAAATACCATATATCAATAATGTTTTATGACTATATTTGCGTTATTTTTTTTATATATCTTTATTTCTCAAACTGACAGTGCATAGCACATATACAGAGAAGTTACAAATAAATGAACATATTAAACTATATACAATATGTACAAATACAGTAAATCGACAGATGGAATTAGCCGGGAGGACAAACTATCATATTTATATATCTAATGAATTTACATAGTTTTTGCAGGATTGGTTTCCGTTCACTAGTCATTAAAGTTTTGAATTTTATTATATTGGGACGTTCAATTAGATGTTTTGGAAGTAGTGAAGTACGCTTTTCCCTTAAATTAGTACATTCAAATATGTAATGATATTCGTCTCCAATTTGATTCTTTTGACAAAGTTCGCAATAGCGATTTTCCCTAGGAATATTACTCCATCTTCCCTTTTCTATGGGCAGTTTATGATTTGTAGTTCTAAATTTACATAAAAGAAGGGAATTATGTTCATCTAAAATATTAAAATATTCTTCAAATTTAAAATAAGTTTTGAAAATTCTATAATTAAATGATTTAGGGGAATTATGGACTGACGAATTCCAATCCTGTAAAAACTGGTCTAACAATGTTTGTTTTATACTTTGTTTTAGCCACTCGATGCTTTTGAAAGTTTGCGTTTGCCATATATTAGAAAAACCAGTTTCGTTTAATATTTTTTCCAAGAATTCTATCCATTTAATATCGAAATTGTGTTGCAAATACAAATGGTGTGATAAACTATACATAATGCATGATATTTTGGATTGTTTTCCACAAATAATTTTTGCCCAAAAAGAAATAATTATAATTTTAATGTCGATTTCGACCGGTTATCTACCTAATTCATCATATATCATATAATTCGGAGTAGACGTCTTGAGGTTCAAAATCATTTTACAAAATTTTAAGTGTACTTTTTCTAACACGTCATTGTTTCCAAATCCCCATATTTCGCAGCCATAAAGTAAAATTGGTTTAACCATTTTATCGAAAAGACTCAATAGACATTTTATAGACAAGTTGTGTTTTCTTCCTAATTTCAGTACTTCATACATAGAAACAACTGCTTTATCCACTAAACGTTTTTTTGCCAGATTGAAATTGCCAGTTTTGCTAAAAATAATACCGAGATAATTGAAGTTTTTGACTACTTCAATTTCGGAGCCATTATATTTAAAAGATAAGTTTTGAGGTGTACGACCACTCCCAAATATGACAATTTTAGTTTTATCAATGTTAACTTTCAGCTTCCAGGTTAAACAGTATTCATGAAAAGCATCGAGCTGTGCCTGTAAATCACTCTCAGATTCTGATAATATAACCGTATCATCAGCATATAGTATTATAAATAATTTCAAATAAATATTTAACTGGTTTTCGAGATCGCCTGAGATTTATTCTAGGCCAGTAACATTTTTTGCTTCTAGAAAAGTTTCTAAGTCATTAAAGAATAAGGAAAATAAAAACGAAGATAAATTTTCTCCCTGTCTAACTCCATTGTCACATGCAAAATAATATGATTTGCACTTATTAAACACAATACATGATTTTATATTACAATACATATTAAAAATAACATCGTACATTTTCCCATTAATATGGTTTAGTAACATTTTATGCCATAAACCAGCTCGCCAAACAGTATTAAAGGCCTTCTTAAAATCAACGAATGCGCAGTACATTTTTTTCTTTTTACATTTTAGAATTTCAAAAAAAGATTGTAAGGTGAACATATTATCTGAAGTGGAATATCCTTGGCGAAAGCCAGATTGGTTTTCATTTAAAACAGAAAAAGATTCAGAAAATTCAGTTAATCTCTCATTCAGTATTGCAGTGAAAAGTTTACCGAGGCAACTTACAATTGTAATCGGTCGATAATTTTTGGGGTCAAATTTATCGCCTTTATTTTTATAGATAGGTTTTATCATCCCAATTAACCAACTGCTAGGCATAATGCCATTATCAAATATAACATTAAATAATTGTTCATAAACATTAATAAACTGGTTCACCGTACTTTTTATATACTCGTTTATTATTTCATCTTCACCGCTTGCTTTTTCATTTTTAAATTTTCGGACACATTTGAAAATTTCGTCTTTTGTTATTGGTAAATTAACATGGCTATTAATTTGCTCTAAAGTTCCTTCATCAATATCTAGTTGACCTTCGTAAACGTTACCTTCAGAATCGGAATTTAAATCTTTGAAAAAGTCGAAAAGTTTGTCTATGCCAATATCAGGTTGATTTTTTCTTTTCCCTTTATTTAATAATTTCCCAAAATCCTTTGGGTTTTTCGAATTTATTTCATCTAGATTTTTTTGTCATGTTTTGAGAATAATCTTTAGATTTTCTATTTAAAAGGTTTTTATATTTCTTTTCAGCGTTGCGTAGCTCTGAATGTAATAAGTCGGTCTTTCTAGATTTGAATCGTCTCTTTATTTTCCTATATTTTTTTCGGACGAATTTACGGTCTAAGTCAAACCATGGTTTACTTAAAAACAGTTTTTCCTTATGGTTTTTACCTGAATTTTACCCAAGGGTTTTCGTGGCAGCCGTGATCAAAATATTACATAAGTCCCCTGTTAATGAATCTATTATATTTGGGTTAATTCTTCCTTGTGATAGATTTTCTAATTTATCTGAAAGTTCGGTTAGTTTAGAAGATTCTATATTGTTTTGGAAATCTAATTGCTTGTTTACATCCCATTTCCTGATTCTGGCTACACAGTTGTTTTCTATACTTTCATGACTGAGTTGCATGAAAATGAAATAGCAAGCGGACAGTGGACGTCAGAAAAAAGACTATTAAAATCTTGTACAGTAAAGTTTACAAACGATTTTAAACAATATGGGCTACTAATACAATAATCTACAGTACTATAATTTCTACATGTTAATCTACCAATACCTTTGTCATCACCAATTCGACTATTTACAATAAACAACTGGTTTGCTTTACAAAAATTAAGCAACATATTTCCATATTTATTTTTAGTTTTATCAATATTTTTACGTTTTAGTGGTATGTTTAGGTTTTCTAAAATACCAGCATGATTTTCGATAAACTCATCTATGTTATTGTCACCATGTTCAAAATTAACATTTACATAATCATCATCTTCTCCGGTTCTTGAATTAAAATCACCAATTAAGCCAACATATTTAGAATTAGTAGAAAAAGAAGGTAATTCATGTTCAATTTGGTTAAAGGCTTCGTCTGAAGAATATCTAGTATATTCTGGTGGTATATATATTGTCCCGAATATAACTGGTTGTTCTAAATTGAATACTTTTCCGTCAATTTTAACCCATAATACAAACTCACATTCATTTTCTAATATCTGGACATGGTTCACTAAATTCTCTCTAAATCCTAATAGTATAACACCTGATCTCCTACGTGCTACGTTTTTTCTATGTTTAGATTTGAATACATAACCTGGTAAATCGATTGAATCGAACATATCGGTTTTTGTTTCTACAAAGCAAACAAAATCATTTGACCTAATTAGATTTTCGAATTCAGGGTATTTAAGTTTAGATTTGAAACCACAACAATTCAAAAAGAGTAATTTTATATCGTGATTATTGACCGGATTTGAGTACAAAGATGAGTTTAACGATTCAGTCCTATAAGATATATTACTTTGACACGATGATAAATGTTTAGACGAGTCTAATGTATTGTTACAATGATAATCTTTCGTTTTTATACAAGTTTCATAATAAAAATCATAAATGATATCAAAATTTATATTTTCTATTTCAACTACATCAAGATAATCTGATAATACATAAATTTCTTTTGAATATTTTTCTGAGTTACAAGTTACATTTTTATTTATATTGCTCTCGATACAGTTAACAACATTATAGCCACTGGTACATGTTATATTGGTGGCAGTGGGATTAGAAAATATTTTTGAGATTCTATCATTAGATATTTCAGATTCATTACTTAAATCATTAATATATATACATGTATCAAAAGATAAAGTACTAGTATTGAAGATTTTTTAGCAGATGTGACCGATGGCTACAAGGTGTTCTCTCAACCTCGTATCACTGATGTAGATTGGTATCCTAATAACGCAGCAATCATTGGGAATTTTAATTTAATTCTTATATTGTTAGCTCACATGTTCCATATATATAGCCATGTGCTATATTGTCATCTCTCTCTGTGGAGTTGTAGGTTAACGTCTGAAACATCTAGGCCAAAGGAATAACAATTGAAAGAATATGCCTTTGGTCGACCAAACATTTTGATTAAAAAAAAAAATGTTTTAAAATTTTTGATTTTGATGGTTTTCATTATACCAACCGGAACCAATAGTCAATATCTTCGTTACTTACAAAAGTCAAACTATAATAGTGAAACATCTGTTTATATCCTTTTGTGGATTTGAAATTGAAATGAAGGGTAGGCCTCGTAAATAAAAAAAAAATAAATATAAACAGAAACGTACGTTGTTTAGAAATATTAAATGGTGGTACGAGTATGATTAATCTAGAATCTTACATTGACAGTAGAAGAATACAATTTCTTTATCGTGTTATTAATGAACCAATGGGAAGTTGTAATTGTATTGGTAAATATTGGTTGAGTAGACTTGATTTGAAATTAAATGAAGTTTTTTTTTGTAGTTGCTCAAACATTTCGAAACCGGTATACACTGTTTTATCCGAAATCAATCCAAGCATGGACAAAATGTTTACAATGTGTTGAACAAGTTGAAACTAGAACACATATTTTACATGTACATATTGTTTGGGAATTGTAATATAACGTTATAAAAGAAACCTTTAATATTTCTTTTAATCTTGAAAAGATCCAAGATATATGTGATGAAAACTCAAAACAGTTAATCAATTGTGATTTATTATATTCGAAGCTAGAGAGGAGAAATTAAATCTCAAAATACCTTAAAATAAAATAGATATCTATGTTTTTATCACTATGACTTATTAGACATAGTGATTATTGATATTTCCAGTTCCTTAAAATTCCAATTATTATTAATATAAGGGTTGTCTTCTCTCAGGTATAGGTGACCTCAGCTGATTTTGGCTATCCTTAGACCCTTTGGTTTCATGGCTTGCAAAAAAAGATTTTAAAATTATTTGGCTTGTTAATCTTTTGAGTTTTATCGTACCTGATGAAGGTTATTCCAGTAACGTACCTGATGAAGGTTATTCCAGTAACGTACCTGATGAAGGTTATTCCAGTAACGTACCTAATTAAGGTTATTCCTGTAACGTACCTGATGAAGGTTATTCCAGTAACGTACCTGATGAAGGTTATTCCTGTAACGTACCTGATGAAGGTTATTCCTGTAACGTACCTGATGAAGGTTATTCCTGTAACGTACCTGATTAAGGTTATTCCAGAAACGCGTCGTATGTACTAAAGTAGATATTTACGTGTTTCATCAAGAAATTATAATATTAATATATTGATAACGAAATTAAAAGTAGACATAAATTAAAATTGTTAGATGATTTAAAATTTACTGATATTAAAGGCAACATCATTACAACAAAAGATATTACTGTTAAATCATTGAATAAATATTGAATAAAAAATCATTACGAAAATGTCAAGATAAATGGAATAATGTTTATAACGAACAAAAATGATGTAAAAAAAAATTGAATTAATCTTAATAGGCTGAATATCAATAACAGACATCAATAAATTCAATGGAAATGTATCTCTAAATATGTTTATACTGAAAAAACACTTGGCAAAATGCACAAATCAAATGAAAGATGAATCAAGCAAAGACACTTGTCTTCTTTTTTTTTTAAAGCAGTATAATGAATCGCTTCATACATCAAACATCATAGTTCTAATAAGCACTGTAAACATGGGAACTATTAACATCAATGAGAAAAATATAATTTTTGAGTTCAATATGGCAAACATTAATTTCTATTGAATGCACTATTTTATAAATTTGAGTGGTCTATTTGGAAGATAAGAAATAAAGTTCAATATGACAAAATTCAAACATTAAAAATGTACTTTGTAGTATAAGGAAGAAGACTTTTAAAGTCTGAACTCAAAAAAATTGCTGAAGGCCAATTGTAACGATGAGATAGATAAAGCAAAATAAATGACATTTTTCCCATTTGATAAGCAATTAGTTATACCTCGGTGCTCATATATGTTGAAGTAATCATACAATGCCTCATAGATTGACAAAGTTTTTTTTTTTTTAATTCAATTTTTCAAATGGAAATTTCTGCAATGTAATCAATCTCTTGCTAGCCATGGGTAGCGGATAGTATGTATTTTACTTCCCAGTGCGTCTAGTGTGATTTGTACTCAGGTGAGTACACAACATAACATATTGTGGAGTCATGGTCATCGTCAGTACTGTCAGTACACATCACCTAAATTGCATGATGTATCAGTAAATGGCCTCCTTCCGTACGTTCAAATACCAGTAGGAATGCATCACAAAACTGTATTCCTTACCACTTTCATAGTTATATTCTCTATATACGACTTGCCTAAAAACTTCACCTACTGATCCTTATTCTTCTCTACAAACGGACTGCTATTATACTGGATAATGGTCAACACAGACTTTTGAAGCCGATGACGATACGTTTTAATGAAAAGGAAAATATACTTTCTCCCAATTTTCTTTCCAAACAAATGTGTGGATGCCATCAACCTGGGCAATATCCTACATCATAAATTTGTTAAAGCTAGGGCTCCGCCTTATTTCAAAGATCAATCTGTTCCTATCATTTCATATTCATATACCTCACTCATTGTAACCAAAACCTTTCATAATAAACGTGCATTGCAAGACTTCAGCATTGATGACCTCATAGCTTAACCACCTGATTGTTATTGCCACAATTGTCCCTTCAAATATAGTCCCATTGGCCACGTCATTACATGGATATGAGCATCATTAACAATGAAACTATCCATAAAATCCTTGCTAAAGGTCCAAAATATCGTGAGCCACAGTCCATAAATTGGAAATACAACTTTAAACTTCTGATGGACTCTGTGGAGGACAATGCCAGAACATAGACAAAGCGAGATAAGGGAGGTTAATACTCTTTCAGAAGCCTTTAGGTCGTTGATTCAAATTGAATAGAAAACCTTAGAAGGTCAATGAGCACAAAAGCAACATCTGTATTAAAATATCATGAGGTCCCAGAAACCCTGTCTACTATCCACGACAAATATGTTGTAGTTTCTGCAGATAAGACCCCTAACAACATCGTCCTTATCTGCAAAATGTACTAGTATTACATTGATTGCTTAAAGAAATAATTAGGCTTGCATAGCTCACAAGATAATCCTACATATTCAGCTACTACGCTATCAAAAGAGGAAATTATTTTGGCCAAGTGTTAAACCAAGCCTCTTTCTAAAATTTTAACTTCTATTCTAACAGCTGTCAAAACGGGTCTCCAGAAATAATTTATCATCAAATCTTACATTGTCAAAAGCCATTCAATAATTCATAATAATAAATATAACAAGGACGAAAGTATTCAAATGTTTGACAACATATTTGTCCTGTTTGGTGGACGGGTGTTGTAACAACACACGATTGATATTACAATGGGCACGAATTGTTCTCCGCTACTCGCCGATTTGTTTCTACATGCTTATGAGGCATACTTCCTTCCAGGGCTTCTCAAGAATAAAGATAGAAAATTAGCCGATATCTTTAATTCCAGCTTCCGCTATATAGATGATGTTCTGTCACTGAACGATTCTGTGATTATCTACATCGCATCTATCCAAATGAGCTGGAAGTTAAGGATACTATTGATATTCAAAAGTCCACTTCTTACCCTGACCTTTACCTTGAAATCAACAACGGAGGAAGATTAAAAACAAAACCCTACGACAAACGCTATGACTTCACTTTTTCAATAGTCAACTTCCCCTTCATCAGTAGCAATATTCCAGCATCACCAGCGTATCGAGTTTACATTTCACAACTCATACGTTATTCTACAGCTTGTGCCCAGTATAGTGAGTTTCTGGACAGAGCTCAACTGAAGCAAAAGCTACCGAATGAAGGCTACGTTGCTCCTTGGTTGAAGTCATCGCTAAAGAAATTATATGGTCGTCATCACAATCTGATTGACCGTTACGAAATATCTATGTCTCAAATGACAATAGATCGTTTACTTTTTACGTCGATGTTTCTTTCCTCTATCACTGCCAATACTTTTTCCGGACTTGACTGTATATATGAGTAACACTGCGGATGTCTTATAAGAAGCGGGAACTGCTAACTCTTCGCTAGTTTACTCCCAGTTTTTTAGTTTGTTTTATGTTGTCATATTGTGTGTTTTTACGTTCTGAGCTTCGTTACGATTTCCATCTAAAAACGATGTTCGGTTCATCTTTACATCCAGTTGTTTGAATGTCTCATTTGCGTTATTTGTGTTTGTTTACGTATAGTGGTGTCCAACCCATATTGTGTTGTGTTTTTATGTTATTTTTCTTCGTATTGTGTATCTCATATTGCCAGTTTCTCTGGATTGCACCTTCGGTATTCTCTAACGTTTATTAACAAATACAATTACGTTTGATTGCCTGAAAGCTATATTGTTCGAAAACTACACAGGTATATAACAATCGGAAATCCAAGAAGGCCACCACCACATAATTAATATAAAGGACAAAGTTCTAACATTGAATCACATTGGAAAATGAATACCGCTATATAATTTGTTCTCAAAACTGTAAATTTCATTAAACCACTAAAGTACTCGAATGACCATTGGATGATTCCTTACAAAGTTAATAGTTTGTGTTTATATGCTAGCCAAGATGGCGGACACCACTGGACAAAATTAAACATAAGACATTGTAATACAAATACATCAAGATGTATTTCTTTGGAACTAACGAATCACTGACAGGTTGCTCACAGGTCAACCCCATTACTTAAAGGCTGCAATTCCTCAATTGACATTTCCTAGCTCAACCTGTTACTTCTGCAATATATCAAGAGCACAATCTGACCCCTCTGTGGTGCAATCCATCAATATATCACTGCCAGTCCACCACGTTACTTACATGATGCAATCTATCAATGGACCACTCCGGCCACCCTTTGTACTTTCATAGCTGAAATGCTGATCATCTGACGTTAACCAACAACCAATCATTCTACTGAAATGCTGATCATCTGACGTTAACCAACAACCAATCATTCTACTGAAATGTTGATCATCTGACGTTAACCAACAACCAATCATTCTACTGAAATGCTGATCATCTGACGTTAACCAACAACCAATCATTCTACTGAAATGCTGATCATCTGACGTTAACCAACAACCAATCATTCTACTGAATTGTGTCTGCACTTACATGGTTTATTATATATACTTTTTAGATAAATACATAGTTCATAAATAATGCAATTACATGTATTATTAACGCTCATATCCATATCCCCTGGGCATATTTAACCATATCAGATTTTCTATATCCTTTATATGCCCATTGATGTTCTAGTTCCTTAAGGCTTTTTGGTTCTCTAATATTTTGACTTTAAGGTATCTGATGACGGGTTATTTAGAATATGTCGTGCGCACTAAATTAGATATCTATGGTTTTATTAGATCTAATACGTTTCCATTTTTTTCAGGTTAAGGTCATTCCTTGCTGTTATATTCTTTGCTTCTATATGATGCTGTTTGACATTTGAAACACGATCCACATGTTCATTTAAAAATGCGACAGTATGGTATTTTTGGTTTTTATTACACACTTGACATTTCCCCATCTATGTTGTTATCTGATTGTCTGAGTTCATTGTATCTATTAAATTATATAGAAAACGTCTATAAAACTTGTGTATCTGAAATATTGAAAACAATCAACTAATATTAGCACAGGCAAATACAATTCTGTTCTGGTCTCGACTACGAAACAATAACTACGTTTAAAGTGACGTAACATATTGTGCGGTTATCTAAGGTTACATAGGCAGGTCGGTAGTTTTCTCCGGGTACTCCTGTTTCCACCATCAATACAACTAACCGCCGCAATATATCTGAAATATTGTTGAAAGTAGCATCAAACACCATATAACCGAAACATAAATAAATGAAATAATTTCGTTTAATTTGTATTACAAAGATCGACATACAATATATTCTGATCATCAGAAACGTCACTTTGTATTTTAAAATTAATTAGAATTATATTAAATTTCAAGGAGGTATATAATGATGTAACGAAATCGTATAGTCTCGATTATGCAACAAAAAAAAAACATCAGAGAAAGATAATAATGGATTCTGGATTACTCCTTATGTATAAACCTAATTCCTGTACTTATAAGGTAATTAAGTGGTAATGTCATTATGCATGTATTGTTACATTGTTACAAATCTCCACGATGACAGCTGACCGTCAATGTATCAACTAGCACGTATGTTTGATAGTTTCTCATCTTCATTTACATCCATACCATGTCTTACTAATAGTCATATAATCATGCTATTAGGTATTGTGACCATGTTGTTTCGTATGGTTATATACTCTGTCAGTGTTCAGGTTCACTATAACCATTTAAGATTTCACCCCCATTTATTGTCTGTAAGTCGCAATAAAGGTTTATAAATATCGAAAGGGTAATTAGAATCCGTCCATCGAGTAACAAACAATGATCTACAAAACACTATCACAGAAAACTAAACATTGAGAAACCCGGACCAGAAATATAATCATTACTCTCGTTACAAATCCGGTGATAAGTCATGTAATTAAGACAAATTGACATAGTTATATCCGTGGTCATTTCTGCCACAAATATACCGTAACGATTTACAAAGTCATTGCGGCGATTTCAACTAAACATGTAGGAACCATTGTTTCAGTATTCCCTTGTCGTATCAATTGAGATGATGCTGCTGGAATGTTGCTACATATAAATGGAAAGTTCATATCTCTTTTATCTTTAAAGTTTCGTTCTTAACCATATCACTGTATAAATGTAATCATAATTTTAGGTCCATTAATTTCATTAGCAAAAATAGATACATTTCAGCAGCAAGCGTTTTAATTCTATGCTCCAGACAAGACAGTGTCATACCAATATAATACAATGTTGGCTGTCGTGTCACCGCGATATGGTCGTAATGGGTTACCTTGCAGATTATTTCTACGAATTCGTGTTCAAACTTAGGCAAGAAATAAATAATCATTTATCATTTTTATTAAATTGCTTCTATTAATACAATATGTGCAATTCTCCATACACGAGTCATTCATCTGATACGGCTTTAACTCATCCATAAGGGCCGTCCACGACGAATCAAATAATTATGTTACTCACGCCAAACATGAGTATATATAAGGGGTACGTATTTGTAGAATGCCACTCATACGTGAGTAATGCTTGGATTGATGGATCATTCTATTACATCGTAGGTCAATAATACCATAATAATATAATGATGCAAAACGCGATACGTTAACATATATATATATATATATATATATTACGTACTTAGTTAAAATAAAGGCATTGTTGTATGACCAATATGACCGGAAGTAAACTGTCCATATTTTCACACCCCGGGAAAATAACCGGTTATTGGATTACTACAAGATCATTTCCATATCGAGGCCCATATTGGCCCGAGCCAATATGGGCCTCGACTTCGTCTCAGGCCAATATGGGTGTCTCTTTTCTAGATGTCGGAAGTATGTAATAAATAATTTAATACATGGGCATTTCCATATTGGCCTGGTTATAATCCCGCGACCCATATTGGCACTCGACTGCGTCTCGGGCCAATATGGGGTTCTCGGGATGATAACCAGGCCAATATGGAAATGCCCATGTATTAATCTGTATATATAATACCTTATAATTAATTATTTTTGATATATTAAAATAATATCCATATCAGCAAAATGATTTTTCTCACATATAAAACAATGTTATTTATAATATATTGTGCTGTTTATCGTATATCTTGCATTACATCCGAAATTGACATTTCTGGCGGACGAGTTACATACCCCTGTAACAACAGGGATCATACACACTATTCAAACTGGCCAAGTAGTCATTGTGTTTGGCAGTTATTGGATATTTCACCACCATTTCACTCTACTCTTGATTCCTTTATTAAGTGATGATAAACCAAAAATATTACTCTAGTCGAATGTGTAAAATCAATACATGTACTGGCATGTAACCTTAAACAACAATTGTTTTCTTAAAAGTTAGTTCGAATAAGAGATAATTAAACGATGGAAACTTGATACATGGGGACGACGTTTTCTTTTCACACAATTAAACATATACAAGTTTGTTTGTCAAGGATTTGCTGAACTTGAAATGTCAGATATTCCTTTTTATTTGGTCATGTCTAAGTTCAGCATGGTGCTGCATTCGAAATCAGAAAACACGAGTGATTAATTAGACATTTTATGTATAAGGAGCAATGGTCGTGACAATGCTATTGACGTTTATATTGAAGTTTAGTACTTTCAAAATCCAACACGGGGCAATTCTCTTTTCTCATTGATGTATCAGAGCTGTTTACTCGTTCTAAGAAACACCGAAGGCAGAACAAGCAAAAGCTCCTGCCTTTTCAGTTTATAGTGATGTTAAAAGTGATTATCGTAATTTTAACCTACCATGCAAAGCAAACGAACAACTAACTAGCCGTAAGCCCCTGACATACGAAGAGAAGAACACAAAAGAAGCTATTGACCTATATGTTCCTGGAGACTGTTTAATGATGTCGTATTGATGCCTTCAATGTATACAACTTTACATCATTCACAAATCTACGCGAGGCAATTATCTTTTCTCTTTGATGTATCTAAAAAATATCGAACACAGAATGAGAAAAAGTGCCCCTCTTTCTATTTTAGTTTTCCTATTAAATAGAAGAAGCGAATATCTGCAGTTTTCATTGTTTGTTTATATGTGTATTGTCGTTGGAGATTAAGTTAGCAAAAGAGGTGATCAAGGTGGTTGTTGTCGACCATGACTGTTTAAACCTTTTTACATAATGTTAAAAGGGCAGGAAACCCAATTATAATGTAGAGTTATAGCACCGTAATTACTTATTATAAAAGTAATAAACGACAGTTTCATGTTAAACCAATCACAGAAATATATTACCGTAATTGTGATGCTAAAATCAAATACTAGTAGCAAAAATTTCCAGCCGGCAAGGCAGCTGCCATATTGACAAAGGTAGTGAGGTATGTTCCGGGTAATTCAAGCATCAGTTATCAACACTTTACATATTATCAATCAATATAGTGTATATTTACTGAGTTTTAATGAATAGGGAATCAGACAATATGGTTTTAGCTCCTTATAATTTAGATCCAGAATTTTCAGTAAAGGGTACTGACAGTCAACAGTTAATCGAAGACACAACGACACATCCATCCGCGTTTTCTGTACAACTCCAAAGTTTCCAGAACGTTTACAAGCAACTTAAATATTGTTTTGGTTGTTTTCCAAAAATATGTGTGAAAAATGTTGTGGTTCCAGAATTTTGTTTATCGACAGCTATTTTAGAATCAGTGTCGTTAGCGAATGAAATGAACAGGAACAGACGGCGTGATGTTGAATAATGCAATTTTTGTACTCTTTAATACCCGACTATTTCCACATAATGGCGACACCAATAAGAACCCAAAACATAATTTTTCAATTATTGGTTATCTAAACAGATAGAAACACCTATTATATTTGGTTATATAATAAAAATGTAGATATCCAATTTAATGAACACGATGCGTTTCTGGTATACCCTTACTAGGTACGCTCAAAGCAAAACTATATTTGAAAGCCAAATAACTTTAAAATATTTGGGAGCAAGAAAACCAAAGGACATAAACAGAACATCCAAAATCAGCTATGATCACCTATGCCTGAGGGAGGAATACCTTAATTTTAATAATAAATTACATGAATTAGAAACTTTAAATTGCAATCTATTGTTTGAAAAAAACACATCTTATGTTGGGTCTCTTTCCCCAGTCATAATCTAAAATTACAACTACCATGCAAAATAACACCAACTAACAACAAGACACACAGAGAAAATACAACAGAAGCCGATAACAATATGGGTCCTGACTCGGTGTTCATTACATGAATGTAGCGTGATATACCGGTTAACGATAGCATATGCACATCCTCGTAATACATAGATTTGTGAAAACAAACAATAGAACCAATTTTATTAATTAATTTCAATTAAAACAAACCACAATATGACATACATTACAATAGAAGTATCAGTATATAATCCAGTGACTATTACTCTATTAGATTGTTTATAGATCCAGTGAACGCCCCGATATCACAGCCAATCAGATACAAATACATAATGGATACCATTTTATTTTCAGGAAACCAACAAACTAATTTAAATCCTCATGTGTATATTAAAAAAAACATTTTATAACCGTCATCGTATACTAGACCTCCATTATGAGTTTCCCGTATTATAAATGCTGACGGGCATGTTCTCAATGTACAGTTAGATCCTTGACTAAGGTGACATCATGTTACAGTGTAACACCATTATACATCAGGACTTACTCATGTTGGTGTGATCACGTTATATATGATCTTCTGTTATATTTATTGTACTGTTGTTATTTAGTACTGGTACCGTTCCTTCTTTTATGTTTTTACCTTTTGTTTTATGTTACCATGTGACAATATTATCTGACGAAATCTTTTGAAAGTTAATTAGCCAGCAACCGCCCTTCAACATTCAATGAATGACGAAAGTGGACTATAGATTGGCTTAGAGTCGAAATAATTACGCATTGTTTTCTTTATATTAAACCTGTCGTTTTCAAAATCAATAACGATGGCCTGTTTTAACAAAAACAATAGATAATTTCCCTTTATCACTTATACCAGAATCCAGAAATATCAGACGATTACACAAAAGCACAAGCTCTGGAAGTGTGTTCCTCTGTATTGAGGTCAATCATATATAAAAAGCAGAATTGCGATTTTTCTGTTTTTCATTTAATAAGAACGTATGTATTAATATAGGAACGTGCAGGTATGGTTATGGAGCTCTTTACGGTCCATTGGACCTGCTAAGTGGCTCTCTGTTTAACAAGATCAGCTGTCCATCAAAGTGTCATATCTGACCCTGGACATGCTAAGTGGCTCTCTGTTTAACAAGATCAGCTGTCCATCAAAGTGTCATATCTGACCCTGGACATGCTAAGTGGCTCTTTGTTTAACAAGATCAGCTGTCCATCAAACTGTCAGATCTGACGCTGGACATGCTAAGTGCTTCTCTGTTTAACAAGACCTGATGTCCATCAAAGTGTCATATCTGACCCTGGACATGCTAAGTGGTTCTCTGTTTAACAAGTCCAGCTGTCCATCAAAGTGTCATATCTGACCCTGGACATGCTAAGTGGTTCTCTGTTTAACAAGATCAGCAGTCCATCAAACTGTCAGATCTGACGCTGGACATGCTAAGTGTTTCTCTGTTTAACAAGACCAGATGTCCATCAAAGTGTCATATCTGACCCTGGACATGCTAAGTGGTTCTCTGTTTAACAAGACCAGCAGTCCATCAAACTGTCAGATCTGACGCTGGACATGCTAAGTGTTTCTCTGTTTAACAAGACCACATGTCCATCAAAGTGTCATATCTGACCCTGGACATTCTAAGTGGTTCTCTGTTTAACAAGACCAGCTGCCCATCAAAGCGTCATATCTAACCCTGGACATGCTAAGTGGTTCTCTGTTTAACAAGACCAGCTGTCCATCAAAGTGTTGTCATAACTGACCCTGAACATGCTAAGTGGTTCTCTGTTTAACAAGACCAGCTGTCCATCAAAGTATCAGATCTAACCCTGGACATGCTAAGTGGTTCTCTGTTTAACAAGATCGGCCGTCCGTCGGTGTCATATCTGACCCTGGACATGGTAAGTGGTTCTCTGTTTAACAAGACCAGCTGTCCATCAAAGTGTCATATCTGACCCTGGACATGCTAAGTGGTTCTCTTTAACAAGACCAGCTGTCCATCAAAGTGTCATATCTGACCCTGGACATGCTAAGTGGTTCTCTGTTTAACAAGACCAGCTGTCCATCAAAGTGTCATATCTGACCCTGTAGATGCTAAGTGGTTCTCTGTTTAACAAGACCAGCTGTCCATCAAAGTGTCATATCTCACCTTTCAAGACTGATAACATAACATTAGTTACTTCATAGGCAATTCATATAACATCGTGATGAGATTGCCCGTATATTTCACATCCCACATATCCATAGCCGGTCACATTAATGACATCATTCCTGAACATTTTGATTTATTTATACAGGACCGTGTTGCATACAGCATGTAAACGTTTGTTTTGTTTCTTTACGTATTCATGTTTTCAAGGAAAAAATACTGCAGATAACCATTAATAGACTTTCCGGTGACGTCCGTTCCAGGGATGGCTGGTGACATTGATGACTATCTACTGATTGATTTAACTTTTTTTAGCATTTTAATTATTCAAGTTACTAATATCAAAATGTCATAAAACTGGAAAATGTCAGCAACTTAATTACAACGCGGGGTATTTGTTTACATAGAGAAAAAATGGCTGTAAGCATGAAGGTTTGTGGATTTTGTTACGAATGCACTTCCCATACATTCCTACTGCTTCAACAATGCTGTTAAGATTTCTCTTATTAAAATCTGAATAACTCGGTGAAAACATTGGTTGTTTTGTAATTTGTTTATTTTTGTAAGAACTGATTTGTATACGTACATGATTCTGCATAGACAGTCTTTGATTACACGATAATTACAATGTAACTATATAACTTTGATCTTGACAAATATAGCAAACTCTTCATTTAACATGCTTTTATCTAAATAACTTTCGAAATTAATAATTAACATTTTAATTTATAAATCTATTTTAATATTAAAACATGCCACTTTTTGATCTAGCCATTTCTTTGAACATATTCCTTTTGTACAGGGGACTAATATAACATTGATGCCTTTTCAATATTAACAACGCATATTAGAAATTCAAGACCACTTTCTAAGTTAATAACACTGCGTGTTTATCTGCAGACATACAGATACTATTTCAAAATAATTAAATTTTGTTGATTGTAACCTGAGCTGAACTGCGTTAAGCCATAGTTTTATTAATTTGATCATGGATAACATTATTTGCCTTGCATTGTATACCAGTTGCTGTCGCTCGGGATAATTTGTTAGGCAATAATGTTACCCGGGTTAAAATCTCGAACAAACTTCCATGGATTATTTCCTGTTGACCCGGATGCCTTGATTGCAGAGTGATTAAGATAGATTCTGATAACAACAAGCCTATCACATCCCCATGTGGGACGGAACTCGGGTCACTTTTGAGTACTGAGGTTTCCAGATACCTAACAAAGGTCAAGGCAGATGAATCACCAGTCAGTTCGTAAGACCTGTCCGAGCTTTTCTCCCGCAATTAGTGAGGTAGTCACAATATAGCTGAAAAATATGACGATAAATATCACTGAAACAATATGTTGTCCTTCATAATATTATCATCTACTCTGTCCATCTGTACATATTGATAGGTTCTAATCAAATGTAATTGTAAATGTTTTGATTTTATATACCGTAATAGAGTTTTTATTGCCTTTCAAAATATAGAAATCTGGTAGACCTAACAACCAGCGAAATAGAAATGACACAAACGATAGGACAACACGAATGACTAAAAATGAGTTATTTGGCTTTACAGAAGACCTTAAGTCCATATTTACAAACTCGGCAGAAATCAAGAGAGGGCACACAGCTCCAACGAGATTTATGCTGATTAGTGTTAAATATCGTATCAATGTAAAGCCTCCTTCATATTTGATATAGCCGTTTCTTTTATGTCACTTTCAAGAAATAAGTTCGAGAAGCATACCGAGTTCTCAAGACAAACACGCAACACCACTGTAATAAAATTACACCGGAAATTGAACTTCAAATTACATACTGGGATCGAATCGTGATTTATTATCTATAAAGATAATGCTTAGTAAATTATATGTGGCTTAATTAGACTGTCATATAATAATTGTATAAAAGTTATCAAACATCACAAAATGGTTATATTATGATGAAAGCAATCTTAAAATCAAATTGTCGTATGTTTGTACATGTGTTATTCAAGTAAAATGTAGAGGGGGAATATTGGATACTGTTGAACATTGTTGCCTTTCAATCGACCACCAATTGCCAATCATAGCAACAAGACGATGCTATATTTGTCCTTTTTTGGAAACACGGGTGTGATATTGTTTCGAAGACTTTAAAAAACATACATAGTTATCGTGGAGATTACCACTGATGACAAATGATATACTGTGGGTAATTTTAGCTAATTTAATTACACAACTAGTAAACAGGCCCATTTAGTTCTAAATGAAAATACTTAATCGTTGATAAATCCATTAATAAAGACATACAGCTTCACTTTGTAGGGATTAATGAAGGGTCGTATGTAGTTTGTATTAAAGTGATGTGATTTGTAACTTTTGTTGGAAGCACTTGTATTTTATAATCAATTGATGCGGTGAAATTTTCAAATACAATACAGTTATCTCCTAAATAACTCCTGCTTAACATAGATGGATTTGTATGTACGAAAACATAGATTTGGTGAAAATCTAAAATTTGGAAGAAAGTTTTTGAATAAACACAATGGACAATTAGAAGCCGTAAGCTGTTCGTTATAAGCGTGGGACGAGGGTCAGATTAGCGTTGCTATCTCCAAATGTGTTTCTCAAGATGTGGGGGTCAGGAAAACAAATACAAATCTAGCCGATCATCAGTATGTCCGACATCATAAGAGATATTCTATTTTTTGTTTATCAAATTTAGATCGTTGACACCTTCGAGGACTTAAAAAGTACTTGGCACCTGCATGAGGTAGTGTATTGTAATTAAATCATTTGTATTGCCAATCTTTAATTTAGAAACAAAAGTTTAATAATAGAAGAACGATAAGAAAGACATAAAGATAATGCTAGCAATAAATCATTATGTTCACGCCTTATACACGACATGACCTATGACACCAACGTGGAAAATTGTGTGAATGGATTTATTAAGAAATGGGATGGTGACAATATGTTTCATCTGGAAAAGACATACTGAAAATTATACTTTAAATTGTGCATGGTCTCGTGTAAACAGGTGTCGTCCTTGAATGGGAAAGATGTCGTGTGCTGACAATATGGTTGAACATCAATATTAAAGACAATAATATTATACTTGAAACATAATTATTGAAAATAAAGGTACTTTATTTACAAACTAACAATCAATTGTAAAACCTTTAAAAACAGAACTAACTTGAAAATTACTTTTGCTTTAAATGACAAATACAATGTCAACGGAAGCATTTAATCTAATCACGAATCACAACAACATTACATAATGCTGTGGCCGTTATCGCATGGTAGTTGGATTTACAACTACCTATGCAACCAGTGCCTACCACCACTAACGTTGTAAGTTCGAATCACATTCAGACTCGATACAACATTATATGATAATGTTTGTCAATGACTTGCGGCAGGTCGATGGTTTTCTTCGGGTACTCCGGTTTCCTCCACCAATAAAACTTACTGCCACGATATCGATATAACTGAAATATTGTTGAAAGTGGCATTAAACACCATAACCCTTACCCCTTAACCCCACCAAAATGCTGATATTGATGATTGATTGTTTAACACCACATGGTACATGTTTTATTCAATGAGAATGATATAGGTGATAAAATCAGAAAAAAAGAAACCTTCAATAATTGCCTGGGAGAGTTTGCTATAATGTCATACAATTGATATATCATATGCATGTCTTTGGTGTTTCGTTTATTATGTAATTTGTTGTCACCTGCTACAACATTTGTTTCAGATTATCGACTTTATCTTGGGGGAGTTTAATCTAATAATACTCTCCAATACAAGATACGAATGGGTTTGGGTCTTATCGTCGATCATATGAATAGGAAATCCCAACCGCACGCTGTAGTCAACTGAACCAAAAGTGACTGGAGGTAATCTGTCAATTTCTATTTTTTCCTCTTGCCCTAAAGTATGTGAACATTTGTAAGTTAAAGAAGTGTTATCAATTTTGTTTAAACTCGAGAAAACAGGACAAACAACGATTGAACGTGTTTATGGTCTGCTGTAAGAGATATATTCAACAATAATTGGTGACTGTTTGAAGGATCATTCAAGAATATATAAAATTTATTTGTTTCTGCTATATTCCTATGTACCCAATCACATACAGGATAGAGTGAATAATAATGTATTATGATTATTTACTTTCTAATGGAAAAAATAAGAAAACGAAACAATAAAATAAATAGATTGATTGTTTAATGTATTCAATGTTGCTTGACGTCAGATAGCAGTACCGGTATAGCAGCTACTGTATATTTACGATAAGAAAAGGTTTACCAACAATGAATAGGGATTTACCTATTGGTGGATTGCCACAGGATGAAAATGATATTTTATTAGATAGCGTCAGACCAACAATCTCCATTACTAACATGTTTTCTCTCTTTAAGTTGTCTTTTTCATGTGAGATGCGCCACTTTCTCTATTCACGAGAAATGTTCATTAATTCCTGTCTTGTATTTGATTAGACCTGTACTGCCATGGAACGCCCATTTTGGGGAAGATCAACTATACCTAACCCCACCACAACAGAGAAATTAGGTCTTATTTCTCTACACGCGGAAAGGTACAAACAGAAACTCGGAAGCTTTCAGTCATATTTTGTAAGATACATTGACAGTTTCTGACTATTTGTAATGGGTGTTAATTAAAGGGGAAGAAGGTCACATAAGAATCCAAGTTACGGAAATAGCACCCACTGTCAACGAATCAAAAGCTCAGTGATGTGACGCAAAAATGTGCCTCATGTTAAGATAATTCCAAGTTCCTTACATTGTAAAGACAACTCAATAAAGAGCAACAGTTTGTGGGAATGATGATATGTATCAGGCGACATTGTTTTGTGGTAACAAAAACATCTGTCCAGAAGGCCATGACAACTCCACCTTGTACCACCATTGATTGTTAGTAATATAGTTATCGTCTTCAAGAGAAATGAAACACTACTTACTTGACACTAGTTAACAAATAAAAGGTGAATACTTGAAAGAATAGTTTTTAACGAACAAACACATTAAAACTGTATAAATAAAGAAAATAAACCCGAACTATATATGGTTTCCCAATTTTACGCTTTCTAAGAACGAACTCTTACGTTTCACTTAAACTAAGGTGTCATTTGCTGTGAAATCTCAGATCAATGTCTTTCAATAAGACATATTTTCCAAAAATGCAGCATTTCTTCTTCCTCTCAGTTGTCGATGCACTTTCGCGATTCAATTAATATTATGAACTAGTCGCGGACAGGTTTTAAAGGATAGGTGGATGAAAATGACAGTTATATCTTTGTAATGAAATTAACAGTACTTCCAAACCAATTAATATTTTGTGAACATTCTCAGAATTGTAAATGAAGAACCAGCTGTTTTCTTGATTTACTTGTTTGAAAATCTAATTAAAAGCGTCATAATTATCATTGAGATCATGCAAAATCCCTGATTAGAGTCAACGGATAGGAATTTATTGAATTCGATTTAAATTCCAATGATCACATAACGAGATTACAGAGTATCCAATAATGTAGTTTCCCTATATATATACACAATTAATTACTTAATCCGGTCAATTACCCGATATTCTTATAGCATATATTTGTTTTAAAAAGGCACTTTGTGTCGCCGACAATTGATTTCGTTTTCCGTTTAAGAGCATATTATACGAAATTCAATTTTACATATCATAAATAATCGAATAAACCGATTCTTAAAATAAAAAATCCGTTTAACGATAGCGAGGATTGAATTAGTTATTTGTGTACGATAAGAAATGGAATCGACCTATTCTAACATGGTCGTAGTCTCCTGGCATGTGAAAGGCCTCTTTTCGAAATAAACGAACGATACTTGTAGCCGCCACAAAAGGCTAATTTTGTTCGCCCCAACCAAAATCTCCATATTTGGTCCTATTCCTCCCTCAGGTTAGGGCAAGTGAAAAATAAGTTACAATGAACAGACAGGAAAGCTTGCTTTGGAACGCCCACCATCGAACATTTAGAAAATTGGTAATTAACATCTATCATAAACAGCAGACGTTCCCTGTAGTTACCCGCCATGATATAACTGAAATATTGTTGAAAGAGTCGTTAAACACCATAAACCTACCTGTAGTTGAAATAAGATGATTGCTGATATATGATAAATCAATAATAATTGACAGATTTACAAATTTTATTCACAAACACTTTATGATTAACCAAGAATTATGGTCAAACTACATTTTAATTGCAAAACGTAATGTCATGATAATATGATTTTAAGCAGTAAAATGTACGATCTGGATACATGCACATGATGAATGATGAATACAAAGTCCCCTGCGCGTAAAATACAACCTGTGCTAAAACAAAATGTCCCAAACATATCCAGTATAGATATCCTTGTTTTCCTGTGTGGCATCAATTTAACTGAAATTATGATCTCATGACGATAAACAGTAATATGTTGGATATAAACACAACACCAGTATATAAATAAATTTGTAGCAAATGCTTGAATTTGATTGGTTATAATTTTTTATCCATCATGTCATAGATAAAAATTTTAACCGGAAGTCACATGTTGGGGTCTCAATTAGGAAATTTTTTAATTCAATTCTTTTTAAGCAATTTTAGGACAAGAAAAAAAAATTAATTAGGAATTAATTTATAAGGATTGATCACAATTTTTTGTTCGGTTCATTCGAAATAAACTAAAAAATGTGGTACACACCCTTGCGTAACCCGCTTCGCGGGTTACCCAGTGTGTACCACATTTTTGAGTTTATTTCTTCATGAACCGAAAAAAAATTGAGATCAATCCTTATATAAATCTACAAAAGAACACGACCGAGGACAAGACAAATAGTTATTCTAGTATACACAAGAACGAAGATATCAAACGTAGTGCACATGACGCATTTCTGGCCCTACACCATGTACGGTCAAAGTCAAAAGATTCGTAAGCCTAATAATTTATATACAGTGCTCCCTCGGTCTTTAAGTATTTTAACGGGTGGCTTAACAACGCTTCAAAGCAAGACATGGAATTTCGTCGCATGTAATTTCGGGTGAACGCACCGGTGTGGACAGAGCTTTGACACTGGTCGGAAGGAGGCCATACGTAAAATGGCAGCATTTGCACCGAAAGATGTGCTTAATATAGACGAAACAGGACTGTTTTTTCCGAATGTTACCAGACATGTCTCTTTCGACCGTAGAATACACTAAAGGAACTAAAAGGGCAAAGGATCGCATCGTTGCACGACGTTTGAGCGCATTGGTCCTACATTTGAGCGCAAAAAATCCTACGTTTCAGCGCAAAACAAATCCATGATTGTGCGCATTTTACCTTAGCTATTTACCTGAGAAAAAAATTAAAATTATAAAACCTTTAAGAAATTATTATAAAAATGATCTTTAAAAAATTATTAAAAATGATTTTGATAATGAAAAAAATAATTTAAAGATTTAGTTTACATACGGTTTTTCACGGTATGATGGTTGTGTTCACTATTTAATTCCTTTCATTTGTGAGTACTGATGTGAGTATATGATTTATACTGTTTACTACTTGTATGTGTATAAAAAAATGGATTTTTTCATATCGGAAACAAATAGAGAGAAGAAAAGTTTAATTTACGATGGCTACACTTTTAGAGTCGATAGAATTCGGAAATTTCCTGGAGATGCACAAAAAACAGTTGGAAGTGCAGAATAAGAACAGACGCAGAGTGCAAAGCTATATTGAAAGACCAAAATGAACACAACCATCCCACTGACGACCGAAAACTTGAAAGACAACAAGTAAGAGTATCTGTGAAACGTAAAGCAACTGACATACCAACGCGTCCTGCAAAATAATTCGTCAGACTTTACAAGAGACAGATGAATCTCATCTTCAGCCATCTGATCTCAAAAGTATTTCTCAGTCTCCTTACCGTCAAAGACGAAAATAATACCCCGCTCTTCCAAAGGATAGAATGGAAACACATGCATGTCTAGAAAATTTAGCTGTCAAAACCAGCAAAGATGAAAACTTCTTAGCATACCATGATTCTGACGCATGAATGATCATATTTTCATAGACGGGACATATAAATGTTGCCCGAAAAATTTTCATCAACTTTATTCTATTCATGGTTGCAAGAATGGAAACTATGTACCTTTACTGTTTGCCTTATTACCTTCAAAAGAAAAGGCTGTGTACCGTACATTTTGGAATGTAGTTTTTAAACTTTGTAATGATAACAATGTTAAATTTGAGCCGAAGACAATAAATCTTGATTTTGAACTTGGAATGGTTAACCTTCTAAGAGAAGAATTCAGGGAAGTCGAAATTAAAGGTTGTAAGTTTCATCTTGGTCAAGCGTGGTATAGAAAAATGTAGTCTCTTGGTCTTGCACAGTACTACAAAGATAAATCTAATGAAATTGGTAAATGGATATCCCAATTTTTTGGACTTCCCTTTCTGCCTCCTGATGAAACCGAAGACAGTTTTGTAGAGGAGATGATACCAGAGGCACCCACAAATGAACGATGTACTAAGTTCTCTTATTTATTAGACAACTATGTGTACGAAAACTCAAAATATCCTCCTACAATGTGGGCTTCAAAACCTTGCAGTACAGCTAAGCGTACTAACAATGGCCCGGAGTCCTTTCAGTCACTTTAGTGATCAGTTTTATTCTGCGCACCCATGTATACATGTATTCATTGATGTGTTAAAACAAATACAGACAACTACATACATTAAAATTCGAGGTCTTGACAAACCCGCTACAGTCAGGCGTACCGAGAAGGAAAAACTTGCGTTTTTCTTAGAACAATGCCGTAGGTTAGAGACAGGAGAAATTTCTAGAGCAACTTACATGAAGTCAATGGGGTTGAAATTTTCCGCAAGAACCGAGTTGTAAGATTTTAGTGCTAATTTTATAGACATTTTCAAGCATTCTTAAATCTATTTCATAAAACATTTTAAATAAAGACTATGATGTTTTTATGATGAGTTTTTTATTGCTGTAATCTTTTATAATAAAGTGTATATATTTTTATTTATATTTTGCACATTTTCAGATATTAAATTCCCCAGGTAAACCACAGGTAAAATGCGCTCAAACGTAACACACCTAAAAATGTCACTGTCGCCTTATGTTGTAACTCGGATGAGTCTGAAAAAATTAAACGATATGGCATTGGAAAAGCTTTGAAACCGAGATGTTTTCGTAATTTCAATGTCAATCGTTATGCCGATAACACTGCTAACAAAAAAGCATGGATGATCATGGTACTTTTTAATGACTGGTTGAAATCGTTTAATTCCAAAATGAGAAACCAAAAACGTAAAGTTTTGCTGATAATGGATAATGCTCCAAGTCACTCGGTGCCGAATTTATCGAATGTGGAGATTCACTTTTTGCCTCCAACCACAACCAGTCATCTCCAGCCACTGGATGCTGGTATTATCCAGTGTTGCAAGGGATATTATCGTAGGCAACATTTACGGCACCTTGTCGATTGTATTGACAATGATGCACCCCCACTAGTGTCACTGAAAGATGCCGTTCGATACGCCAAATCTGCATGGGATGAAGTGTCATCAAACACAATCGTAAATTGTTGGGTTCACAGTGGACTTGTTGAACGAGATAGAGATACCATACAAGTTGAATCCCCAAGGAACCCCACAAATGGAGATGAACTGTTGCTGTCACATGTTTATAGTGACCTAGATGTAGATCCCGAGCTACAAATGACAGTTCAAGAATTTGTCAACATTGACAAAGATATGCTACCTTCAGAGGACGTTTCGGATGCAAATATAATTGAATCCATTATTTCGGATACGAGTGAAAACAGTCAAACTGATGACGATGATGACATTGAAGAAATGCAATCGACATGCAAGTAAGTAACTGATAGTTTAAACATTGCGATCAAATTCTTTGAAATGGAATCAAGTACCGTTGAATCGGACATGGAAAACTGTTTTATTTCAAAGGACTAGCTAAAAAAATTCAGGCTAAAGGGGGAAAACAAGTATCACTGGATGACTTTTTCAAGAAACAATAATTACATTTATTGACACAATATTGTTTTTCTGCCGCGAGAAACATGTATTATTTATACTTATGTCTTTGTACAAGTGCAAAATGTATGTCAGTCGAGTTGAAACAATTTGAGAAAGTTTATCCTTTCATTTGATCACATGACTTCCGGTTTTCAATGTCCCTCAGTTTATCGTCAAACTCGTTATACCGCCAAACTACCGACTGCACAGAAGGTGGCGGCTTAACGAGGGAGCACTGTATATATATTTCACATATAGATACAAATTATGCCCTCTGAATGCCAATGAACGTTATTAATAAGCGAAAAACCATACCACATCGTTAGAACAAACAGTTTCAAAATCCAATCTGAAAATGGTTGAAAAAAAGACAAATTCAATACCCCTTACATACAAATATATGACCACTCACTCCTATTCTGATACTGTAATTACTGCAAGGACAGACTAGCTACAGGTAAACTGCTGGGGCAGACGAATATGAAGCAGCACCAAGCGGAACAAGACATCAAGCAAGTTTACTCATTCAATGTCATCTACAATCCGAGCCACTTTTTCAAATCTGCTCCTTTTATTGATCCACGAACGTGAGACTTGTTTGAACCAAAGTTATAACTACACGTTGAATAACTATTTGGAGAGTTAAATCGTTATATAAATGAACAATTAAGACAGGCAATAACATTAGTTTTCATAGAATTAACATTACCGGTCACATAGGACAAACATCTTCTGCTCAGTAATATAATAGGTAACCAAAAGTGGACAATTGACAGTGATTGAAAAGGTATAGCAAATGTCTGTACTATTGAAAACAGATGCATACAAAGAAAACGATTAAATAAAAATCGAAAAGCATAATTGAACATTCATTTCTATACTTCCCCGGTTGTAGGCGATTTATAATTATGTCAATCAATCATGTCGATTATCAGTAGAGCTATACGAAATAACGTTCATTAACCTTACATTTGATGGATTTATATTCTGAAGTGGGCCAGGATAATTTGTGGCAATTAAAATGCCCCCGGGACCTTGCTTCGATTTACGACATATAATTAACCCTTTGGCATCTGCAACGTTGTCTGACGACACAGTAGAACCTCTACTTTCACCAACGGTGAACAATTCATCTTAATTGTTTTTATTTTTAATCTTTTTAGTAGGGTTCGAATTCAATTTTTGTCCAACAACTAGAAGTATGTAATGATGCAATGATATGCACCCTACTCTTATAATATCATAATTAAACTGAGTCATATTAAAACACTGTTTTCCATGTCAAATGATGGCCGGAATGACTGGATATGATATAATAAATCAGTTTTAGAGTAGAAGCATGCTGGATTGACGAGATTGTACACTGTGAGGAATTGTACTATCAATGATAATTATTGAATATTACTGCATATCAGAATAAAAAGCATACATTTAATTGGTTGAACACTCTCCACGTGACCTTCACTATTCCGTGATACAGACTGCAATGTGATATTATGGGATTTTGCTTTTTATTAATTTATTCTTATCCTTTGTTTATATTTGATATTATCATATTGTTTCTGTGCAAAATTTAATATCACTACAGACTAATTGATAATTTGCATGTTTTAAAAACAATTCCCCCTCAATACCATCTGTTTACATAGTTATTAATATTACATGCAAGTACAACAAAATGTATTTGTATTTTGTATACACATGTGAATATTCATGTTCAAATTCTTCTGTTTCAGATACTACAATGAACCAATACAATATCATCAGTGGTGAAAAGGTCATCCGAAGCCAGGCCATGTTTGACAACAAGATACTGCAGCGACAAGTATGGCTGGATTTAATGTTACAATGTTGTAGAAGGGGTTGTGAGTGACTTCGCTACGTAGTGAAAACTGATGGAGCGGAAGTAACAAAAAACCATAGAAGAGATCAAGAAGATGGAGTTGGTGATATTATTTATGATAGTCCTGAAAGTGGAAACTGCTGTGAAATCGTTTGAATTATGTATAAAGAAAGTTAAATCCAGCTTGTGATGCTTTATTCCAACGTCCGAAAGATAATTACGATATAGATGATGATATTTGATACCAAAATAGACCAATGGGTAAAAACACTCTTGGATCATTAATACTTAGTAAATCAAACGATGCAGGTCTCTCTAAAACTTACACAAATCACTTACTTACGTCCACATCAATAACAACATTAGATGGGGATGACTATTAAAACTGTTTCAAAGCATAAATGTTTAGATAGTGTAGAAAGCTACCATAAGGATTCTAGTTTTGCTAAAAAGAAGAAAATGAGTAATACATTGAAAAAAACTGTTATACCATGAACCAGTTAATGACAATTTCCCTACATATACACGTACTAATGAAAATGCAACAGGTATGACTATGCAAGTTGAAACACCTGCTAAGGCGCCAGTTAATGTGGAGCTGATGATACTCAATGTTCTTGATCTTTTGGATGACTCCATTTTGCCCTCATCTGAGGCTGATCGCGAGCTAAACGACATAAGCTCTCAACAACTAAATGTCACAAATCAGTAGAATCAAAGTCTGTCACACATGTTTAATATTTCAAACATAAATGGTGGAGTTTTCAATTTCTACGTAAACAAACCGTTTACTCTACTGCCACGATATAAATGAAATATGGTTGAAAGTGGCGTTAAACACCATAGCCTTAACCCATAACGTTTTTGTACTTGCGAACTAAAATACCATAGCCCAGGTGAACATTTTGGTACCACCCTACAGTTACCAAATTTTCAAAGTTTGTCAGCCTGGTTGTGATTTAGTTTCTTTTGTATTTGGTGCGTATTGTCAATATTCATGACGACACCAGTAAAGAATTCCATTGATGAAAAAAAAAAATGTGTCGTTCATAATTTGCATGACCTGGCCGGTACGATGAAAGAAATAAAGAATTTATGTGATAACAATACGACTTGATCTTATAATATTTGATTTATTGATTATTTGATGTTTAACACCAACATTAGCAGTTTAAAATATTCGTATTCACACAACTTTATCATTTCTATGAAGACACAAATTTGATACAACATCACAATCAATGTTTCATGTATCCCAGAATCAACAAAGTTAATCCACACGTTGAACATGACCATCAATACGGTAGGAATGTTAAAGCTCCACGTGGGAGGCAAAGCACTTTGGGACAGACATGTAAAGACTACCCACTGCGTGGCGTAAAATAACTACAAAGTTATTTGGATGCACGGGTCCAATCAACAGCCGACAATTTTATCAAGCCGGTGATAATATCCATTGTCCTGCACTGCGATTGCTTTGTCTTAGTACTGATGCACGGATAACGTATCCTGGTTGTTATATTCCATTTACCAGGAAATTACTTACAGGGAAATGTACATCTGTCAAATAAATTACATGTTTATGGATGCTAACTAACTACATTTATAGCGGTAATTCAGGAGTATAAATGAACAATTACACGAATTAGTGGGTGTAACTAGTCAATTAATTTTACTCACCCGGAGAGTATAAAATCATTTATATCGTCGATACTTTGAACCAGGATATGTTGATTGATTTAAATTGTGTATTGTCTAACGTCCAGTGGCAAATATTTCAAGCAATTTGAACTCATAAACAAGTTCAAAAAAATAAAACAACTGGCAAAACCAGGACAACGACCTTTCACTGCAACTTCATGTAGAACTATGCACTGACGAAATATTTAGCCCTTTCAGGCGGCTACAGCTACTCTTTCGAAGTCTATAAATAGGTTTATAGCGTGCAACACTCAGGGAGCGTGGAATTCTTCATACACGTTACCCATCATGGGTCACGGTCGTGCTTTCGGTATTTCACTTGACACATTCCAACCCACCTATCAAACAGTCAAACTATAATACAAAAAGCCTGATGGTGAAATATAGTGGCTGTCGTGTTTTGAGAACGCTAAGATCCTTACACAGTAAACAATCATTTTTCGGAAAAAGTACCTGCACTGTAGCCAATACAAAAAGTACCCCCGCCATATTGTTCCAGTGACAGTCTAAAATGTGCTGCCTAGATTTTCCCATTTTCTACTCTTTGGGACGCATTGACTTCTGGTTTTTACAATGTAGAGCTTGGAACTGCATCCTGTAAGCATAACACAACATATCCAGAAATGGATGGTCCTTTTATTCATAAATATTCATCATATTTAAATAATATTTTGATCACGTGACTGTAGTTTCAAGCTGGATTCTGGATTGTTAATCAGATTTGTCAAAAAATATCATGCAATACAGAACTCTAATGTGTCCGTCATCGATTTGATCATTAAAATAAGGGTACTAACAAAATTACCGAACTCCGAACAATCTTCCAAAGGGAAAGTCAAAACTCATAAGTATATAAATAGACAAAATCAATCAACAACCGGAAAACTGGGAAAACCGTAATGATCCTGACTTGGTACAGGCATTTCCAAAGAAATGGTGGGTTGAACCAGATTTTACTGCGCCAAACCTCCCGCTTTCATTACAGTTCAAAGGTTCCGGCTGTCACTATAGCAGTATTTATACTTTAGAATTATTGATAGATAAAACGTCATCAATATACCTGTTAAAAGTTATTGTTGATTTCCGCAAAGTTTTTCTTCTGTCAAAATTCAAATCATTATGTTGTTTTATAACGATTTTAGCCATTTCTTTGAAGTAGCCTACATGCAAAAATGACCATTTTATATTTAATTTGGAAACCTCGAGATTAGAAGCTAAAAATATATGGTTAGTAAATAAAATTACATATATGATTGAGGAATCCAAATTGAAATGTGCAGCAAAATGCCATTCATTGTTACGTTTTGTGTCAAACTCTACCAATTTCATGTATGTCAGACATTTTTATATAGACTCTTAGGGCCAATTAAGGGTTCCACGCCATGGATTTTTATTTTTTCCAGGAACCTCGAATATTTCTTGGTTTTCGTTAATTTTTATTCGTTTAATTCAACTTGATTGAAAGTATAAATTCCAATTTCAGAAAAATAACATGCATGCAATTAGGAGTGATATGTTCTATGTAGACCATATGAAAATTGCAGCCATTCCAATATCGCCATCCTAGATATATATAAATTAGCCAAAGGTACCTCATTTCTGGCTATGATTGGAACATCTAGATCACAGACAGTATGTGAAATATTTTAACACATCACAGAATTCTGACTCTTTCGAAATCTATGCTTTACTCCCAACATACTAAGAGATAATTATGTGTTATACTTCAAACTGTCCGTCTGATATATTGTATAAAAATGAAAACAAACAATACCACGCTGACAAAACAGTTCTAAAATCTAATAAGATAAAAATCGTAGAAACACACGAAATACTGACACACCTATTAATAACACACATATGGTGGGGCTAAACTAGCATTATGGCCCAAAACCACACCTCTTAGTTAAACAATACTGTCATATCAGTATAATGCCAAACATCTCATATCAGATGATCAGTAATGTTGTAAATAACGTCAAGTCATAAACTGGATACATAAAATATTAATTCTCAGTGACACTAAACAACAAGAGGTATCATAGGTGAAATCGTAGGGTGAGCGATTGTTGCTTAACGCCAACTCAGCAATTTGTCAGCTAAATCATGGCGAGAACAACTTAATTTTCAATGAGATGATAATGAGTCCACTTTGTACTAGACCAACACGCTTAGTTGGATGTTTATAGTGCTAGCTTACTGAAACAGTCTGCGGGTAGACATGTCACCCCACCCGGTCACATTATCCCGATTTCGAGCCAACCCGTTGCTCCCAAAATAGAAGTATTTCCATGCTCTTGACAATAACAACTAACGTTTAAATGTTTACATTTTAAAACTATAAATAAAACACGTAAATCCAATTAAAACTCCTAGAGCTGATGGTCAATAAAATGCTATGACGGATATTGTCAACAGAGGCAGTATAACTAGTGTCCTTTCAAACAACGCTATATTGCTGAATCTGCCAAAAGCTCCATGAAACTTCTTTCCAAGTTATTAACATGTATTCTATCGGTGGTCAAAACCGGGCTTCATAGTTACTGGGACACTAGCTACTCTAGGGGTGGTGTGAAACAGATGTGGATTCTGAAGAACTCTAAAGATCTGTTGGAGTACATACAATCTAGGTTCCTCTCCTCCTGCAATAGCAGTAAAACATTTCACTTCTCTACCCTCTACACAACTATTCCTCACTCTAAGCTGAAGGACAAATTAAAGGAGTTGGTCAAACTGTGTTTCATAAAGAAGAATGGCCAACGTAGATACAAATGCCTTGTGCTAGGAAGGGACATATCTTATTATATACCATATACAGAAAATATTCCTGAACCCTGCTAATCTGGGTCACGGGTCACGTGTCACTGTGAGTTGCATGTGTAGTCTATTTTTATCTTGGACAATAGTTTATAAATATAGAATCTTGACAATGTAAAGGGAAGATGCTATGTTATATTTATTCATTTGTTTGATTCTGGAATATTGTTGATCATTGATTTAAACAAGAATGTAGTGTATTTTTATCTTGGACAATAGTTTATAAATATAGAATCTTGACAATGTAAAGGGAAGATGCTATGTTATATTTATTCATTTGTTTGATTCTGGAATATTGTTGATCATTGATTTAAACAAGAAAAAAGGGAAAAAAGGGGGTGAATTTTACAGTTAAATAAATGTTACATAATAAATGTTATGTTTCGACAGTTTAACCCGTCACGTAATCTGGGTCACGGGTCACTGTGAGTAGTAGCATGTGTAGTCTATTTTTATCTTGGACAATAGTTTATAAATATAGAATCTTGACAATGTAAAGGAAAGATGCTATGTTATATTTATTCATTTGTTTGATTCTGGAATATTGTT
>MJUT01017101.1:186989-207549 GCA_002080005.1 Gigantidas platifrons | reverse complement strand
AGCTACTTTCTTCAAGTTTATTCATTTCGTTTTAACTGCTAAACCAACGAGAGAAGGAATTGCGTTCGGAATTATTTTATAACTTTCCACAAACAAAATCAACTATAGTATATAAGGAATTGCGTTCTGATTTTTTTTTATGACTTTCCATAAGCAAATTAACTATAGCGAGAACTGCGTTCGGAATTCTTTTATGACTTTCCATTTAAAAAAAATCAGCTGTAGAAGGAATTGCGTTCGGAATTCTTTTATGGCTTCATATAAAAAGGTAAGTCATACGTCATCAACATTACGTGCACGATGTCCTGATAAAAATTTATTATACTTATCTGTTCTTGAATAATTGAAAATGCAACATGTATAATTTTAACAGCAATGAACAATCAAGAATCCCACGCCGCTGGAATTTGAAATATAAGCTTATTAATGATAATACATAAATAATGTACTAATATTGAAATTATATATAGCACATTTCAGACTGTAATAATCTAAAAAAAATAATAATAAAGAAAGTACAGATTTAAAGGACTATTAATTTTGAAGCAAGCGCTGAATGGGAATAATCATCTGAGACACTTTCAATAGGAATGCTCATTAAAATCACATCTCCATGCACCGATGGTCAAATTAAATGGAAAAAAAAGGCCAAGATCATTTATCAGAATAAATTAAAATTTAATTATTTCATTTAGGATATAAATGAAATTGATAAAAAAAAATATTATTAAAAGACAGATGTGTCAAAAAAAAATTTTAATTAAAAAATAACGCTAATTTAGATTTGATTTTTGGTGTTTAGCGCCACTTTCAACAATATTTCAGCTATATCATGGCGACCAGTTTTAGTGGTGGAAGAAGCCGGAGAGAACCACCTACCATGGGCAAGCAACTGGTAAACTTTATCATTTGCGGCTGCGAGTCGAGTGCTTTTGTAAAAAAAAAAAAAAAAAACACACTCTGATTCTACTAAAAAATCTCTGAAACTGATATCATCAACATGCTCGAGTTTTTGATTGACAACATATTTGTTATCTTTTGTGGACGTGTTTTTCAACAGACAGTCGCATACCTATGGGTACAAACTGTGCTCCTCTTCTCGCCGATTTGTTCCTTTATTTGCATGAGGCAGACATCATACAGGGGCTTCTCAAGAGAAACGAAAAGAAACTAGCCCGATCCTTTAATTTCACGTTCCGCTATATAGATGTCTTTTCACTAAATAATTCTAGTATTGGTGATTTCGTTGATCGCATCTATCCCACTGGGCCTGAAATAAAGGATACCACAGATGCAGATAGGTCTGCTTCATACCTTGACCTACACCTCGAAATTGACAGTGAGGGGTGGTTAAGAACGAAACTTTACGACAAAAGAGATGATTTCAATTTCCCCATTATGAACTTTCCATGTAGCAACATTCCAGCAGCACCTGCATATGGAGTATATCTCTCTCAGATGATACGATATTCCAGAGCTTGTGGTTCCTATCAGTAGGTTGCTGCTAACAAGGAAGCTACTGAACCAAGGGTTCCTCTTAGCTAAGTTGAAGTAATCACTTCAAAGGTTTAACGGTCGCCACCACGACTTTGTGTCACAAATGACCACGGATATGTATCACTTGTCGCAAGCACTTCCCGGTCCTTTCCTCGTTCTCGACTTATCATTGGGTTTGTGACTATATTAATACGACTGGTATCACTACTGGAGCAGGAACTGCTCACCCTTCCGGAGCACCCGAGTTCACCCTTGGTTTTTAGTTGGGTTCGTGTTACTCGATCTTTAGTTTTATATGTATGCTTTGTTGATCGTTGGTTGCCCTTTTGTACCTTTTCCTTTGGCCATTGTGTTGTCTATTCTTCTTCGATATACGGATTCTGATTTCCCCTTTGGTATCATCACGCTCTCCCTACAAAATTGTATGTCAATCACGGATCGTTGCACTACATACCTACCAAATCAAGAATTTTGTTTCACATTCGGTTGTTTGTATTTTACATTTCTCATTTTTTTAAATTAATATTTTAAAACTGAATGTATATATCTCTATATATTGAGCTTTGACTTCCAAAAATGAATAATATGACGGATTCAGTTTGAAAATTTTAACTTAAAAAATGAGAAATATAATATGTAGTAGCTACGAAAAAATAACAAAAATTAAAGTATCAAATTAGACCAAGGGCGATGAATAAACATCAAGTGGCTATAGGTACAATGTGAACAACTGATTGAATCCGAGGAGTTAAAACCTTGTAATCATCATGTATATTGAAATAGGCTTAGCTTAAAAAAATACGCAGAAAACCTGCAGACAAAAAGGTCTAGAATAATATTTTCCTTTTAAATGTTGCAATCATTGTAGGATTGTCAAATTGTCTTATATAAAACTGCCCTAATGAAGCCAAATAAAGAATTTCTTGATTTTCAGTTCTGTCTTAAAACCATACCATTCACATTTATCTCCAGCACATTAATTAGACCTGTGGCATAAGATAATAACGATACATCGTATAAAGAGTATTTCACAGTAGGAAATAAGGATGAAGCAGAAGCACATAGGCTTGTGATTTAACAGTATAATATATATGCCACTGCTATAATAATAGCTCTCGGTTGGATCCATGATACAATATATTGTCTATCAGACATTCTAGTGTCAAGTTTAAATGGACTCTGGGGGAGATGGGTATATTCTAGAAATTGGCAAAACGAGAAACAGAAGGTTGATACCCTGTCAGAATGGGTTAAAGCGATAAGGTCATTCATTGAAATTCGATTCAGCAAACCAGAAGGTCAATGAAGAATCCAGCAACATCTATTTTTCAAGATCTTGTTCCTGACTATGTTGACTCGTTTGACGGCTTTTGAAATAAAGTTCGTGTTAAATAATGGGAGAAACAAATTCTCCATCAGCTGCCCATGTGGGTTATGATATTTCTCCACTCTCGAAGAGTTAAATTAAAAATTTCAACCACTCGCCTAACGGCTTGTGGTTAAAATTTTTAATTTAACTCTCTTGAGTGGAGAAATATCGTAACCCACGGGCAACTGAAGGAGAATCTATATTTCCACTCTCTGCACTTAATAGCTATAGTCATTAAGACTACTTTCTTGTATTGTGTTTGTATTTAAACATAGCACTGTCATTATTATATCCTTGATTATTTATACCAAACATTTGTATTCTATGTTGTGATATTTCTGTCTTGCTTTACATGATAATTTGATGTATTATGATTACTTCAGTATATAGTAGAAAACATTATTGTTGTTGAACAAATATAGAAATACAATAAGCATAAAAGTAATAAATATTGAATGCCTTAAAATAACAGAAGTTGATTCACCCCTTTCAGAAATCTGTTGTTTGAACAATCAACACATTTAACTACGTTTTATAATAACCTCCTGATTGTCAAACATTTTCATTTCCCGCTTTCCCATCAAACCCTTCACTGATATTGTCAACAAAATCAACAAATTATGGCATTTTATGCCAACTTCCCGATTGCCCAATATATACTTCCCTGATATTGTCAACAAAATCAACAAATTATGACATTTTATTACAACTTCCCGATTGCCCAATATACCTTCCCTGATAGTGTCAACAAAATCAACATATCAACTTCCTCATTGTCAAACATTTTAATTTCCATTTTGTTTAATAGAAACGTTGATAACAAATTCAGTGTACACAATGCGTTTCTGGAATAATCTTCATCAGGTACGCTCAAAACCGAAAGATTGGAAAGCCATATAATATAAAATAAGGGTAATAACAAAATTACCGAACTCCGAACAATCTTCCAAAGGAAACGTCAAAACTCATAAGTATATAAACAGACAAAATCAGTCAACAACCGGAAAACTGTAATGATCCTGACTTGGCACAGGCATTTCCAAAGAAATGGTGGGTTGAATCAGATTTGAAGGCGCCAAACTTCCCACTTTCATTACGGTTCAAAGGTTCCGTCACTATAGCAGTATTTATAACAAAATAGGTTAAATAGTAGTCAACGCAGTACTAAATTCATTGAGGAGGGTGGAACATCTATTGTGAACCATCTCCATCAACAACCACGAGTCAACGGAAGTATTTTAACTACGAAAGTAACTGTCAAAAACACTTTTACGTCACACATTGACAAAAAAATATTTTTGACAGTTTTGTTGACTTCCTTATCTTTATAAATTTTCACTTAATGAAAATCCATCGTTTATTATCGTCTCTGCAGAGACAGAATATATTTCTACAAGATCTTGGTATCGGAATATAAACTTTTTAAGAGATCGAATAAAGCGAATCTTTTTATAGCCCTGGTCCAGTAGCCTTTTTCTCAGATAAAGATGACGTTTCAGGAAATCAGAATAATTGCTACTGGTCCTTGCATAGCGAATCAATTGCGAGATGTAAACACCATATGCAGGATAAGCTGGTATATTGCTACACATATTTGGAAAATTTATGATTTTAAAATTGAATTCGTCCCGTTTATCTTAAATTTTAGTACTGAGTTGACCACTGTCGTCAAATTCGAGGTATAAATCCAAAAATGATGCGGACGAAGCTGTATCTGTGGTCTCTTTAATTTCCAGCTCTGGAGGATATATCAATGAAAGAAATTCTGCAAATCTAGAATTATTGATAGATAAAACGTCATCAATATACCTGTATGTGAAATTAAAGGCTCTAGCTTCACGACTCTTCTTATCGTTTACAAGCTTTTGAAGAAAATCCGACTCATATGTGTATAAAAATAAATCGGCAAGATGAGGGGCACAATTCGCATCCATTTGTATGCCGACGACCTGCTGAAACAGTGTCCCTCCAAAGGAGACAAATATGTTATCGATGAGGAACTCCAGCATACTAATAACTTGTTCCTCGGAGTAGCATGTTTTGCCTTTTTGAATTTTGTGTGAAAAATATGTGGAAAAGTGTTTGGGAGCAATAAAACCAAAGGGCCTGAACAGGATTAAAAAAACGAGATAGCCAAAATCGGCTATGGTCACCTATGTCTAAGGGAGGAGAACCTTAGTTTTGATAATAATTACATTATTTAGGAACTCGTATTGACTCTTATTTGTGCTGTATGGGATTCATGTTGTATTTATGTTATTGGTGTGTATTTACGTATACTGGTGTCCAATACGATGTCCATATCATATCACGTTTGTGTTGTTTAGCAGTAACACGACGGGTGTCACATGTGGAGCAGAAACTACTAACCATTCTACAGGATTTGAGTTCACTTTGGTTTTTTGTGGGATTCGTGTTGATCGATCTTTAGTTTTCTGTGTAATGTTTTATGTATCGTTGTTTGTCCTTTTGTCCTTCTTTGACCACTGTCTGTCCTTTTTCGATGTACGAATTCTGATTACGCCTTTGGTTTCTTCAACCTTTTCTCGGCGCATTACCGAATAATGATCAATATCGATATTATTGAACTCCAAGTAATCTGCCGACGAATCAGAAAATTTTCTTTTGCCAGGCGTCACCTACTTTTAATTATAGGAATTAAGGTTACAGCTTCTCTCCAATCAACATGATAAATAGACTCTCATCAAGTACAACTTCGTCGGCAAACATTAATGTGGGAACACTTGTGTATCACAACATACCTCTCAAACACATGTCCCAGTTGACGTAGGTATGGCTATACTATATACCAATACTGTATGTCTTGTGATGAAGTGTGCTATCAACAACATAATTCCTTTATGAAAGGTACCAGGTATCTAATAGTATACACACACCAACCTAGGGAGACGGAATGATGGTGCTACTCCATGGCAATTTCCACAGAGAAAGATATATTCCTCTGTATATTTTGTTCTTATTTTCCAAAGTACACATTACCTACAGTGGCATTTCATTTTATGGTCTTGAGCCATGTTCTCTTGTCCATTTAAATAAAACTTCATAAACTTCATTGAATGACTGAATCAAATGTACAAGTATTATAAAAGTCTGAAATATCAATTTGATCAGAATCATTTTTCTGCAAGTGATAACTATCCTCCTCTTGTCGCGTTCTTATTAATTTTCTTCTCCCAGGCATTTTTCAAATAAACGTACTATAACTCTCAAACATGCAAGGATTTTTTTAAACTCCAGAATATAGTTAAACAAAAATCGTGTATATTTCCAGCAAACTTGGCATATGTTTTCTGTTCAGGTGTAAGTTCTCGATTGGCTAAATTCCCGCCATGTACCCGAACGGGTAGACTTAATAACTTTCTACCACGAAAAACACATGCATATTCATACGCGTACAAATATAATTATTTAACCCTGTGCCGAAAAGAAATTTATATAATATGTATTATGCTCTTTATTCCGTCCTCGAGTTCACCCATTACCCCTTATATATCAAAACAATTGTAAAAACGGAATAAAGTTAGTATATGAATGTTTTTTTTTTTGGTGTAATTTGTTTATTTTTTTAAAGAAAAGCAGATACAAATACAAAAAGATATGACATGCATATAAAATTTTACATAGACAAAAGACATTTAATTTATATAAACAAAACATTTTGCAACACTGCACTGAAAATTCAATCACCAACATCAATTTATGAAAATTAAAAACCAAAAATAAAACACCATTGTCAAAAGAGAAAAATTAGAAAATAATACAAAGAGTCAAAATCGATCTCTATTAACACATACATAACGCTATTACAAAAACTAAAAGAAATTCTAACATGGCGTCCTTCTTTCGCTTTGTAGACAAACGAGCGATTTATCGATGGTATAATCTCATTCGCACATGCGCCGGTGATGGTGACTTACTTTTCCATTGGCAGCGTAAATTGTGTGCGACATTTTCCGCAAACGTAAATATAAATTACCGTCTTCCAATTAAAGTATACTACCGTATTTGTACTCTTAGACATATCAGAATCGAAATAAATCATGAAAGCCAGAATGTGTTTTGAGCTTTAACATGGGTTGGCGAATATTAGTACAATTTATCCCTCGTCTCTGGTTCGGGATAAAATACTAATACCCGCCAACCCATGTTAAAACTCCCAACACATTCTTGCTTCCATGATTTATTTCTTAAACAACCTCGCACATGGGCTGTCTCTTTGGCCTCTTATCTCATCTAATGATTCGATCCATCCCCGTCTATTACGCAAAATCCACAATACATGGTAAAGATCTCCTAACCATACTCTAATAGTTAAAATTGTACCTCCGTCAATATATTCTTTCGGCATTCAAAACTGAAGTAAATAGCGTTCCATCGTAATACTTACTTTAGGTTATAATTATTTTATTTGATCAATGATACAAAGAGGATCAGACACAAGTTTTACTAACTTATGGAGTCTTCCCCTATATGCACAATTACTATTACATTACGTTGAGAATCCACAAGAAAACAAGTAAAACACAATTTTATCATACAACAGACAAAGCTGAAAATAATCAAACAATAAAACGAAATGAGGAAAACGTTTGTGTGTGTTTGGATGCCGGGTGGTGTATGGTTAGTACATTTAAACGATTACAAATCGTTTAGACCTTTATATGAATCGAAAAACTGAATAAAAAATAAAGAAATTATCTACATAACTTAAAGTTTCACTTCCTGATGTGAGTAGTGAAGTATTGATCAATTGAGACAAATTGATTTTACTAAGAAACAGATCGTTTCTTATTTCAGAATATTTGGTACAAACAAAAAGGAAGTGGTTCGCATCTTCTGGAGGTGCACCATAGCTACACGCTGGGTTAGATAAGACATTTACTTTGTGTAGATCATGGTTGAGGAAAGAAGCTCTACATCTAAGTTGTGTTAAAATCACGTTTAACTTTCAAGGGCCATAGTAATAAAGTTTGGGAACTGAGATCTTATTTGATTGGATGATTATACGAAATTCGTTTTTGAATTTCGACAGTGAATCTTAATTGTCTGATTGCAATGTCGTTTACTGAAAAGGGAATAAACGACGAATTGCTTATAGAGAGTCTACAAACAGGAACTATTAAATGATCGCCATTTCGCAAAGGGTATATAGTAGTACTTTGAATAGCTGGAGGAACTAAATGACGCAAGTTTCACTGATTTCGTTTGATACCAAGCGAAAACAACACGATTAAAATATTTCGTTTTCCATCTAATTTCAATGGCATATGGAGCGATATGGCCACCATTATTAAATAATCTAAAGGAAACGGTGGAATCGTCGGGTTAACACGTAAAAAATCTGCGTTAATTAGATGAACATCTTCTTGGTCATTTCAGCTCAGAAATGCGCGACATTTCTGGCTTAGCAACCGAAATTGAAGCATCACACGAAGAAACAAAACCTGCAGCAACGAAACGTGATGAACAGGAGGTCAATGATTTGATAGACCATATACGAAATAAAATGACAGATCCTATTGACGTTGACGTACATCCCGCTCCTCTTATCAATATTTCAACAGGGATGCACGCATCGAAAGATGTTCAGGACTCCCTGTTGAATTCTATTGATGAAGGTACAAAAAATGGTTAAATATTTTATTGATGGTTCTTTGTCAAATAGTCAGTCTCGTAGTTTCTATAATCCGATTTGAAGATCTGAACTGAAGTCATTCGATGATATGACAATAAAAACAAAACTGAAGTGTCGTTCTGGTGACATAGTAAATGTGCATATAAATCCCGAGCTTGTTTTCCGTTATGCTTTGGTTTTAGTAAATTGTCGTGATGATGTTACTGTAGACAAAATTCTGTCCTACCCAATTGGCCCAATCCCGAAAGCCATTTTTCATGACGATGGCACTATGCGTAAATTTTGCAAGGCAGATTTATCTCTCCTATTGGAACAAGATGTATTGGTAAGTCCAACACTTTCTATATTTGATATTTCTAAAACAACATATATCAGAGATGGTATAGCATTGTTGCAATCTGTTGATGCAAAAAAGTATATAAATTTTGATGAGTTGGCAATGGACTTTGTTCGACATCAGGTTGCTTCCTTTCAGTTTGCTTCGATGGTTGCTGACATTTTAAATATATATGGCATCAAAAATTCAATCAAAAGTGCGGAACGAGAGCGTCGGTCCAAGGTTTTCTTCACTGCAAAAGTTTTTCAAGTCATCATTCCATATTGGGAAAAATTTCTGAGCTCAGGTGAAAATAAACAGTCATTGATAATATTTCTTGGTGATTACATTTAAGTGAACACGGTTGTCTCAAGGAGGGACAAACGTTATACCTTGCTGGATCATTTCAAAATCCAGAGATGGTGAAGATGATAGCGCTCAATAGTATAGCTGATTGCAGGGATTTGTCAAGTACACGAGAAGAGGCATATACACGTATAGTTTTGTATGCACTAAATGCATAACTTTAACTAAACTTTATAAGGAAAACAAAGTAAAGGGTCGTATTGTGGTAAAATCTCCAAACACGGACGTTCTCGTACTTTTGATACACTATTTTCCACAAATGACAAGCACGTGTGAGCTATGCTTCCAAACAGGAACGGTCACCAGCATTAAGGATTGTCGGCGTTATATTCCTGTACATGAGTTGTGTTATTACAGGAATTGGCAAAAGATCTATGCTTAAAGCACTGAAAGAAACACCCGATGAATTCAGTGACTTATCAATGATATCTCACGCAGACGTAGATGATTCGGTTGACGTCTGTCGAAAACTGATATCAAGGCTGTATGATCCGAATCCGAAGCGAAAGTCAAAACGCTATCATAGTGACCTGAACAGGTTCCGCATTAAACTGGCCACATGTAAAGATGCCAGCTTGATTAGACTTCCACCTTGTGAAGCAACATTTAAGCAGCATGTGTTCAGAACTTCTTTGCAAACAAAAATCTGGATGAATGCACACGAAACTAGGGCAGTTATTAGATCACCTCTCCACTACGGTTGGAAAGAGGGAAAGCTTGATCTGGAACCTGTTTTATTTGAAGGTCAAATGTCATCTGATTTCATTCAAGATTTAGTATGCACATGCAATGGAAAATCAGTGTGCAGTAGGGATTGTGTGTGTTTCGAACATAATGTGTCCTTTACTGAACTCTGTTCATGTCAAGCGTCAGATCTCTGTCGTAATATCAATACACACAAGAGAGATTTAGAAGCCGAAGACTCTTAATCCTGTTTAAAATAATTTATTTTTTATTTTTGGAAAACAAAGTATTCCAAATTGTAGTAATTGAGGCATTTTTCTGACCTTGCTACAACTGCCAAAAGTAATATAAAAGAGTATCTCTGTCTCTAATTATAAGGTCATTGATGCAACCAAAACGTAAGAAAAACGTCAAAATACGTTAGAATGATTTTTTTCAGAAGAGTAAAAACTCACAGAAGCTTCAAAGTCATAAACATCAGAGACGTCATTAGTGTAAGACAAATAACAACTCAGTCAGACTAAATTACTCAGCTGGATGAAAGATAGTAAATTTAATTATATCCCCTCCATAACTTACCAGTGATGGATCAGAATATAAAAAGGTAAGGAAACTCTTCATTCTGATGTAAATTTAAATAACTGCAGGTCAAGGTAATTTGTGTATGGAAACAAAAAGAGCACAAAAGTGAATAAAGTGTCATTTCTGTTAACAAAACGTCTATTTCGACGCAAATTACGTAACTCAATATTGTTTTTGATATTTTCTATAGCCTACATAAATGTATAATTAAATCATAAACTTTTAGCTGGTCCATGGGTCTTTAGTTTGACAATAGTTATCAATTTTCACCTTAATACAATATTTGGAATTATATAATTGTTGACCTTTGACCCTATTTATGCCAAAAGCTGACCATTTCTGAGACTTACGGCATCATTAATTTGAAAGTTCCCATTTTCTTCTTTACATTGATGCATAATATAGGTGTGTGTTCGATGGGTGCATTAAATTTCATTTCTAATAATTCTGCCGCTGGTCTATTAATAATATTTTCATATGCCGGTCACGTATGCGGATTTTTTTTCGTATTTCGTTACTGATCCATGGTTTGTCTTTTTCGCGTATCAATATTGTTTTTGAAGGAATACATTCTCTTGAGATTTGGAGGAAATTCTTCACATATATCATCTAGATTATCAAATTTACAACGTTTTTAGTCCAATTTATATCAGTTAGCATCTGTTTGAACATAATCAGTTATGTCATATAGCCATAATTCTCTTGTGAAAGATTTCGATGTAGCTTTTGGGCATTTAATGAACGCAATTGCTGCATCGTGGTCGCTTATTTGTCTTGGTATTTTAAGTACATCAGAATAATTACAGTTCAAATAAAAGAACCGTCTAGCGCACTTGCATAATATTTAGCTTTATATATTTATAAAAAGCAGCCTTGCAGTCTTAATGTATAACATACTTACAAGCCACATGCAAAGATTATTCAAATCTATCCATGTTTACTAAAGTTATTACGTAAACAAGGCACAATTCTCAAAATTGGTGATTTTTCAACCAACAACTAACATTTTCCCCCAAAACCCTTGCTTCAAATATTTCCATGTTAGAACCCATCCAAGATAATGATAATTACAAGCCACTTGCAAAATATTATTCAAATCTATCCATGTTTAATAAAGTTACCGCGTAAACAAGAAACAATTCTCAAAATTGGTGATTTTTCAACCAAAAACTAAGATTTTCCTCCAAAACCCTTGCTTCAAATATTTCCACGTTAGCACCCATCCAAGATAATGATAATTACAAGCCACATGCAAAACATTATTCAAATCTATTCATGTTTACTCAAGTTATCGCGTAAACAAGACTCAATTCTCAAAATTGTTGATTTTTCAACCAAAAATTAAGATTTCCCCCCAAAACCATTGCTTCAAATATTTCCATGTTAGAACCAATCCAAGATAATGATAATTACAAGCCATATGCATAAAATTATTCAAATATATCCAAGTTTACTCAAGTTATCGCGTAAACAAGAAAGTGTGACGGATAGACAGACAGACAGACGGACAGACGGCCGCTATTACTATATCCCCTCACCGCTATCGCGGGGGGATAAAAATAGCTTAAAGGGGCATTAGCTACGATTTTGACCCCCCCAAAAAAAATACATGCTTTGGAAATTGGTAAATAACTTTAAAATGATGAAATACAGGTAAATATTTCACATTAAGCAGCTTATCGAACCACTTTCCGACTTTTGAGAACGAAAATTACCATCGATTACTTATTTGCTTGCAAGCAAATAATTTGACATAGCTTTTTCTGTATGCAATTGACCTTACTAGTGACAGGTAAAAACGAATAATTTGTATGTTGTCGCTTATTAACTGCATGGTTCTTTGTCCGTAGTTAACATCGACTAAAAGCAGATTCACAAAAATAAGAAATAAGTGCATTGTTGTACTGATTTAATGACGATTCGACAAACTCCGTAAACAATGTCGATAATTAATAAGATGGTGTCCATTTCTTGATCGATCTCAAAAAATGAGCAGTTGCATGTTTTTTCCCCGACGTGCGTACATTTCAAAACATCTATAAGTTACAGAAACATGTTTTATTAAGGCATCAATCATATCTGATAGTTTGTATGGGTAAAAAACATTACGATTTGGCAGATAATGCCCCTTTAAAATAATGGGGTTTAATAAAGTGCTAGTATTACCACTTATCCTGGTAGGTTTATCAATCACATTCTTAAGAATAAAAATATTCACAAGGTCAATAAGTTTGTTGTTATTTAAACACAATAGATTTGAATTCAGATCGCCCGTGATGATGCTTTCATTCACCTGAAGGGCTAACTCTATTGCGTATGATAAGTACTCGTATCATCAACTGAGTCTTTCTTAAATAAACGACCTAGAACATTTATCCCATATTTCTGGAAACCAGCGTGAACTGGATATGACATTAAAAAGTATATATACATATGTAGCAGCGGCAATAAAACAGTTTGACTCTCCTTAATTAATTCATTAAAGATATTGTAAGATCCAGGTGCTTTATCACTTTTTCATATTTTTTTCATAGACTTTTCCAATGTCTTGTTATGTGAACTGTTGATACTATCGATTATTTCGTCTTTTCATGCTTGATTTTTGAAGGGATAAACAAAGTCATCCAGCTATATACAATTTTTTTTTGCGTTTTCTGACGTTTCCGTTCAACATATTTCCCCGCTGTTTTTGTGACCAGTTCTCAATGTATTTTATATGCGTTTAAATCTTTGTTTTGATAGGCTTACCACAAGACTATTTTCTTCATTTCTATTTTTGGTTCAATTTTGATAATGTGGGTTTATAGTCGATATGTAACTATTAACACTCATCTGTAAGAATCACATTTTATAGATTTTGTCATATTTGGTATACTTCTTCACCCGCTTCCTCCACATAATGCCCACATTAAAGAAATTCGTCTGTTGATACTGTAAGTAGTTTATGTCAATGACTCGATTTATTCTGTGCGTCTTATTATTGTTGACAAAAGTTAATTCGATAATGTAGTCATGTTCAACTTAATACAATTTCTATGAGAATACGACAGATCTGAGCCTGTACCATATGGCTCGTTGTTTTTATATTGAATTTTATATTTACAAGTAGTTTTTTCCTCCATTTCTTGTTTTTTTATCAAGTCCCCACACTTCACAAGATTCAGCACCAATGTGAATCAACAAGACCTAATTGTACACGTTCATCAATGATTATTGTCAAGTTTTTTTATGTTATTATCCAATGTATACAAAACTGTCACAGATCTGATCATTTCTCTCCTCTTTCCATGGTCATTATATATAAATAAAGGTCGAATTTATTGCAATAAAACTTGTTTCGGTTAGGGTTTACAGTTTAGCAAACCAGTTTTAAGTTTAATACAAACCAGTTTCTAACTAAACCATGCTTTAACAGATTTCAGTGAATGGGTGGTTTCTAAAGATGGCTGACACTCCAGATCTAAATGATCTTATATACCTAATATTGATAGATAATTTATCGCAAAGTGGGGATGAAAGTTCTGATGCATGGCTATGTCATATTCTTCAACATTTTGTTCACAGAACATTTCAATTCACCTTTTTGTTAGCATTCATGACTACACCTAGGGGAAAAAAGCCCTCTGTAAACCTATAACTTGATTACAACAGGCATTTGTATAAAGATATTGACCTTTCTGATGTTGTTCACATACCCATTCCATTTGTGAATCATCAACATGAAGTCGCAGCATGTTCTTCTTTTCCTCCGCTGCCGCCATGTTTCAAAACCAAAATGTAAAACCGCCTCTCGTGCGGTTTGCTAAATTGCTGGAACTGGTTTTGGTTTGGATTCGATAAACATGAAAACCAGTTTGGGTTTCAACCCAGTTTTAAACCGGTTTTCATAAATAAATGAAAAGTTTAGCAAACCAGTTTGAAACCTTAACCAGCTTGCTTGCAATAAATTCGATCAAAATAACATTAAGATGCCTATTTATGGTAACTATTTGATATTTCTGTACTTTAGCTCGTTTATTTCCTTTTTACGCAACAACATGTTATATTTATCTTCATGATAAATTCGAATACATTACAATATCATTGAAACACCGACAATGCATGCTTATATTATAACGCGGGAAAGATGTTCAATCCAAAAACTAATATGCACATCCTCATAAGACATACAATTAGCAGAATCTTGGACGTCAGTTGGAGGTTCTGGATTTTAATGCTCTGGACCCCTGTTCCCGAGGACTACAGTGTCATTGCATGATTTTCCCTTTCTGCTAATCTCAGTACTTTTGACATATGGGGCTATTCGAAGTCAGTATGCTTCTATTTTGCTTGTCAAATGTTAACTGTGCTAGTCTCTTGAATGGAGTTGGCTTTTCTGTGATAAATATACCATGACTCTAGGCCCAGATATATTTCTTATTCTTATAAACTGGATAAGAAACAACTAGCGAACCCGAACCGACCGTCTGTAATTAGAAATTAGACAGACAATGGCTGCACATTTGGAATCTAGAAAGAAACAACAGCTGAAAATATGTGTTCAAATAAAAATGTACTGTTTTATATTTGTTTATAACAATCTGATATATCTAAAGATTTAAAATTTAATAGCGAAATGTAAAATAAGACACCTTAATTAAGTAAGATAATACCCTTTAGCTTGTAGGTTCTTAAAAAGAATTAATTCGACCCTTATTGGTATCGGTAGTTCTTTTTAAGAATCTATAGCTGGAGTGTATTCTCCGTAACAGAATCAGGAATGATTTATCTTCTACAACTAGACTGTACATGTATATAAATATCTATGTAAATTTAATATAAACTATGTGATTGAGTGAAAAAACCCTTCAGTCAAATCAATTCTTCTATTGTAAGAATATGTGTTGATTCCAATAGACTTTGTAAATTTAGTGGTTATTTTGGTCGTTTTGATTAACTCATGCCTTTTAATGTAAAATAATGAAGGTAAAGGGGACCCGTAATGTGGAAAATAAAGCAAAAAAAAAAAAAAAAAAATTAAAAGACTCTAAATGACTGCAATTTACATGAATGAAATTTTAGATGTTGCTTTAAATAGATAAAGAGTGAAGGGTATTATTAAACTGTAGGTCAATTGATATGGGGACATTAAAATGTAATAATTACCACAGAACACGACCTGATGATAGCCAAGTTAATGGCTTTTAAAAACTGATCACTAACGAAACTTAGGCTAAATTAACTACATAATGAAGTCAAATTTCAGTCCGACAGTACTAAACGTTCTCTTGGGTATTTGACAGACATAGTAATTCTTATTGAACAGAAACGTTGTCAAATATTTTTAACTAATTCAAACGTCTTCTCCGAGATGAAATACTTTTGTTCGTAAAAGTGATTGAAATGGAATAAGAAACAGGAAAATGTCAAACCAGGTCATACTTTCCTGTCAAATCTTGGACAATTCTGAAACTAGTCTGTCAAACATTAAAGGCAATTATTGACAGAAGACATTCAATATTGGCAAAATTTATTAAATTTACTTAAATGTCAGTCTTTTTTTATCTGTTACATAATGTCAAAATAATATGATTGGCGAAGTTACGTTCAAGTTTATATAATGTAATTACTTAAAAGAAAGTCTGGACAACATATTGAAAAAAGTCTCCCGCATTCATTAGATGGGTTTCCAATACATATTAAATATTGTTATTTCAAGTCTTAAAATCAATAGAGAAATATTATTTCATTTCTAAAATAAGAATTAGAACAAAGAAAATTCCGCGAAACTTATCTTTTGTATTTTGAAACTTTTCTTAGATCTACTTACTCTCTAAGATTATTTGGTACAAACATATTTTATTTGTATAACTGACATATATAAACAGAACAACAGCAATTCTACAATAGGATTCAGAAACAAGCACATGCTTTTTTTTTTAATCAAAATCTGTTTCCTATGAAGAACACACAAATATCACAAACAAACATATATGCATGCTGATTCAAATTTTAAACTTGTGAGAATGATTTATACAATGAGGGGGAAAACAAAATATATGTAAGCATGTAGTTGAAAGCTACACAATTTAATATTATGTGAGCATGTCAGGGAGTAAATCTTTTACTTTTAATGATGAAGGTTTGGACTGATTGAAATGCTGCTTTGTTTTCTTCGTCATTTAGATTAACTGAGTCAAAAATAAGTAGATTCAATGAAATTGTTTCAGGGATAAGATTATTTAATAGGGATACATGGACTTTAATTTGTGTTGTGTTATTTTAAACATATTTTAAAATAATGAAATGAAAAAAAAATATTTTGTTTTAATTTTGCAAATACCAAATCATCAATCTAGTCCTCCAGTAGTCTACAATTCACGATAATTTAATATTAAATTTGGGGAAATGGACATGGCTATATTTAGAGATTTAATGCATTACGTTTTGCATATTGACATTCCTCTGTTTTCTTAATAGTTTTGTCAAAAGTTGAATCAACCCAGAATAAATTTATTATTTTTGTTTTTATAAAACGTGATTATAAAACGTGAATGTTTTATTGGGTATTTCTAGAATCACACTGACATCTGGTGCAGGACAAGTACCTACTGACCTTAATTAAAACCTTACTGATTGCTGATGGCTGTGGTATTGTGACAAGTACACTCAGCACTTTGCGAAACAGTTACTGATAGTTCTATGGTTGTCGTATTTAGTCCTTATCGTAGTATCCGTCAGATTTGCCTTTTTTTTATGTTAAGAACAATAGTGTACTGAACATTAAACATTATTAGCTATGAAAATACATTCTGTTTAAAAATTAAACGTTTAACAACAATGTTCGACAATAAATAACATACAACAACACTAACCACTTCTCTGATAGAAGTGTAGGTATATGGACATATTACTGTTTTATCACGGAATTCATTATGGAATAAAAAAAATTGTTGTAGCAAGTGTTTGGATTCACACATGCGTGCGATGTTTTTATTGTAAGTTAACAGAAAATTCACTTACATTACCTTAAGTTCCAAAGGATAATTTAGATAACCATTTAGGTACGTACAATAATGATAACACTGATGTCAGTATCATACGTACAATAATGATAAAACCCATGCCAGTATCATACGTACAATAATGATAAAACCCATGTCAGTATCATACGTACAATAATGATAAAACCCATGTCAGTATCATACGTACAATACTGATAACACCGATGTCAGTATCATACGTACAATAATGATAAAACCCATGTCAGTATCATACGTACAATAATGATAAAACTTATGTCAGTATCATACGTACAATAATGATAAAACCCATGTCAGTATCGTACGTACAATAATGATAAAACCCATGTCAGTATCGTACGTACAATAATGATAACACCGATGTCAGTATCATACGTACAATACTGATAACACCGATGTCAGTATCATACGTACAATAATGATAAAACCCATGTCAGTATCATACGTACAATACTGATAACACCCATGTCAGTATCATACGTACAATAATGATAAAACCCATGTCAGTATCATACGTACAATAATGATAAAACCCCTGTCAGTATCGTACGTACAATAATGATAAAACCCATGTCAGTACCATAATGTATTATTTTTTTTTATTAAATATTAACATTTTTGATTGATATTGGCAGCTTCTTTTCAAACTTCAGATTAATATATTCTTGTACGTACAGGCATTTATAATGATTACATGATTATTCATATAAAGCTTTGATAAGTTCATTCGTTCATACGAAGCATCTGTCAGAGATATATTAAATGTAGTAAGAGCCAGAAGTAACAATTTAATTAACGAATCACCAAAAATGATCTTGTTATTGTTACCAGCTCCATCTGGGTCACCATGGCCCCACTTAATCATGTTAACTACCTAAAATAGGATTGTGTTCTTACAAGACAATGGTGTTGTTTTAACAACGTACGATGTTGACAAGATTTCTATGGATCGCACTTAAATTAATTAACCTTATCTTATTTTAAGAATTACGTCATGATTTATTTCCACAATTCCATTTCACAATTTCTATGCTTCCGGATGTTTGAAAGATGTATATTGTCCTATGATGTGCTTAAAAGTTTCCATTCAACTAATTCGGTTGTTTCGAATCATTTCCATTCCGTCAAAAATTTGTTATTTTCGTCCGCCAGATCACGTGATTTTGTTGGAATATTCTGCATTGAACATCCGGTGTCAATGTACACAAACTAAAACTCCAATCGATATGTGCCGTTTTAACGTTCGATCCTCAACTTAAAAAAAATCTTAACATTTTCTGTAAAAGACAGATATCAATTAAATTATTTTATTTGTATCAAAGACTTCAAATGCAGAGACAATTACTTCTTTAAAATTAAATTTGCTTTCTTTCTTTATTTGCGGTTGTCAGCATCAAAGGAAAACGATCTGCCTTTATGTAGATATTTCTGATATCACACAGACAGTGAGGTATCGAACACCAGTATTTATTCAGCGGTCTCCTTGGCGTCTCCATATTACAATTACTTATAATCTACCGCATCTACGACTATAATATGCTGACGATGTCACAGTAATAGCGTAAACACCGGAAGTCGCCTGCCTATTTGTTCAGAAATCAAGACACGAAAAAGACGGAACGTGGTCGGAATTGACATGATTCGAAACAACCGAATTAAACGACTAGATATAACAGCACATGAATATACCAGCGATTCAATTTACTAAACGACTGACATAGAAACTTCAAGGATTTATTAAAAAACGTATTTCATTACTGTATATATCTTGAATGTAAATTACATTTGCATATATTATTGGTTTGTTTAAATTTGTAACAACCAGGCCACTGAGAATGTTATTGGTGTCTTAAATCTGGAACAACCAGGCCACTGGGTTGATGTCTGTTCAACGTTCAATTAACAAGCTTCACAGTATGTACAATATGACATTTGATTGTAATTCCAAGGAGGACGAGTAGGAATGATGCACGTAGGTATATATTTAATTTATTCTTCATGACAGAAGTAGTCATATGTATAATACTAGTTATACACACTAGAGCTTGAGCATCACCTGTGAGTTGTCCTTTTAACCGTAATGGAAGCGAGAGGTTTGGCGCCGTAAAATCTGATTCAACCCACCATTTTTTTTAGAAATGCCTGTACCAAGTCAGGGCCATTGCGGTTTTCCAAGTTTTCCTGTTGTTGGCTGATTTTGTCTGTTTGTTTACTTATGAGTTTTGCCTTTCCCTTTGGACGATTGCTTGGTGTTCGGTAATTTTGTTATTACCCTGATATACACTGCATACTGGTCTTTATTCTATATATATATATATCGTATGTACTTCATCAACAATGGCTCCGTGTGTACAAATATGCAAGTTGCCACAGACTGGTAAACTCCCTGATCAAGGTGAACCCGTCTTTTTCATGGATTTATCACAACGAATATAAACCATGCGTCAGGTTAGGCTACTAACTGCAAATGAAAGACATCTTCCTAATTTCCACCGTATCCATCAATTTTTCAAGCACAAAGATTGACGAATGCATTATAGAATATAGAAAAAACATTCTTTACAAGCTATTGTCATGTACAGTTTTCCGTCATCCCCTTTGAGAAAAACTGTAAACTGAACTGAAGGAAATGTCCTTTATACATACAATAGTCTGTTTATGGAGAGTCGACCTCAAGAATATGTCTATGGTCTGTTTCTTACCGAAGATCATAGACTTGTTCAACAATACCTCTACGAGCTAAAACTGACTGCCCAAAGAATGTGCTTAGGAACTCAATTGGACATGCTCTAAACCAGTGTAATTGGGTCGTTCTCCTGAACCTTTTGCATTTCACTCTGTCTAATCACTGAGACTTCTTAAATGGGCCCGGGTGGCTCAATGAGTTAGGTCGTTGGATCTAACAACTCATACAAGCCTATCACCAATACGGCGTGGGTTCGCGCCCAGCTTTGTAATTAAATTACAAAAAGGGTGCACTCGACTCGCAGCCGCAAGTGATAAAGTTTACCAGTTGTTTGCCCAGGTTCGGTGGTTCTCTCCGGCTTCCTCCACCACTAATACTGGTC
>MJUT01017101.1:168544-179317 GCA_002080005.1 Gigantidas platifrons | reverse complement strand
TAATAACTTGTTAAGAGTCGTCGTTGGTGGCTTAATGAGTAATAACTTGCTAGCAGTCGTCGTTGGTGGCTTAATGAGTAATAACTTGCTAGAAGTCGTCGTTGGTGGCTTAATGGGTAATAACTTGCTAGAAGTCGTCGTTGGTGGCTTAATGGGTAATAACTTGCTATGAGTCGTTGTTGGTGGCTTAATGAGTAATAACTTGTTAGAAGTCGTCGTTGGTGGCTTAATGAGTAATAACTTGCTATGAGTCGTCGTTGGTGGTCTAATGAGTAACGGGATGTTTTCTAATATTTATAATAGGTTTGGTTTCTTACAAATGTTTACTTTAGCAAACCAATGATGTATCAGTAGTAGGAAGACAGTGAAGTTTCATTATTAACATTAATATATTACAACACTAGTAAAGGATCTAACATGGATCTTCTGTGATAGAACAAAGTATATTACAATACTTTAATAAACACATCAAGAAATATAATTCTTTATTAGTACATACGAGGTGGGATTTTCTACAATAAGTTATATATATATAAATTAATAATGCTATATGATTCTTTAAATACCATTCTTTCAAAAGAGCTTACAACAGTGGGAAGCTTGATAGTTCTGTAATTTAAAACTAAGGTTTTATCTTGCTTGAATACGGTCATTACACTAATGATAAGTTGAAGATAATAAAAAAATGTACTGATAATCTTAAACTGTGATAACAAGCATAATTTTACATACAATATATAGTTTTAAATTCCCAAATATCGCAAATATTACATTATGCAATTTACACTTCCGTTGTCGTATAGTAAACCTTCCCCCGAAATGTTTACTATATAGTAACATTTCGGGGGAAGGTTTACTATATAGTAAACATTCCCCTCGGAATATTTGCTATATAGTAAACCTTCTCCCCGGATATATTACTATATAGTAAATATTCCCCGGGGGAAAATTTACTATATAGCAAACATTCCCCCATCCATAGACAATCATCCCCCTGGATATTTTGCTATATAGTAAATGTTTCCCCTTAATCCGGATCATTACTATTGATTCGGAATTTAGTACCTTAATCGTGTTAATTTTAATTGTTATATACCATTATATCCGGTTATGATTAAAAGGTAAAAACAAAATGTACGGAGCCATTTTGCAGTATTTGAGTAGGTAGGAAGGCTTACTATGCGGAATACATACTACTAGTATATAGTAAACGTTCCCCCATGGGGGAAGGTTTACTATATAGTAAATCTTCCGGGGGTTAATCTACTATAGGGGAAGGTTTACTATATAGTAAATCTTCCGGGGGTTAATCTACAATGAGGGAAGGTTTACTATATAGTAAATCTTCCGGGGGTTAATCTACTATGGGGGAAGGTTTACTATATAATAAATCTTCCGGGGGTTAATCTACTATGGGGGAAGGTTTACTATATAATAAATCTTCCGGGGGTTAATCTACTATGGGGGAAGGTTTACTATATAATAAATCTTCCGGGGGTTAATCTACTATGTGGGGGAATGTTTACTATATAATAAATCTTCCGGGGGTTAATCTACTATGGGGGAAGGTTTACTATATAGTAAATCTTCCGGGGGTTAATCTACTATGGGGGAAGGTTTACTATATAATAAATCTTCCGGTGGTTAATCTACTATGGGGGAAGGTTTACTGTATGACACCGGAACAGCTGAGTTCACCACCGGTCGTTGTTGGGTTCATGTTACTCAATCTTTAGTTTTAAGGATAGTTTTTTTGTAAATCATTGTTTTTCTTCTTATCCTGTTTCGTTTGGCCATTGTATTGCCTGTCCATCCATTCTGTGACTTCTGATTATCCCTTCTGAGTATCTTCTAACACTTTTTTTTTACAATGAAATACAAATGTTGAAGGAAACAAATATTTCATGAACATCCCTATATGTAGTCATTACCGATTGTTACTATTATCCTTTAAAGGAAACAATTATTAGTGTCATTAATTTTGCGTGGGAGGTTAATTGGTGATTATCGTCACATTCAGCAATTTTTCAGTAATATTGTTATTCTAATTTAAACTAAAGATCAAACAAAACTTACTAATGAACTGATTGCGTTGTTCAAAATCGTTTTTTATGAGCTGACATTTCTTGTTTATATTCATGACTACACGATACTTCGGTGGTGTAATTTAAGAACTGTGGCGTCATGATCACTAATATATTATACAATATCAATAATATAATTGTGTTGGGAGCAGTCATTATATAGTATAACGGGGTTACCTAGGGTATTGTAGGTCCATATAAATGGTTTATGGGGAGTCATTAGAAGGTATAACGAGGTTACCTAGGGTAGTGTAGGTCCATATAAATGTCATATGGAGAGTCATTAGAAGGTATAACGGGGTTACCAAGGGTATAGTACAGTCCATATAAATGTTTTATGGGGAGTCATTAGAAGGTATAACGAGGTTACCTAGGGTATTGTAGGTCCATATAAATGTTTTATGGGGAGTCATTAGAAGGTATAACGAGGTTACCAAGGGTATAGTACGGTCCATATAAATGGTTTATGGAGAGTCATTAGAAGGTATAACGAGTTTACCAAGGGTATAGTACGGTCCATATAAATGTTTTATGGGGAGTCATTAGAAGGTATAACGAGGTTACCTAGGGTATTGTACGGTCCATATAAATGTTTTATGGGGAGTCATTAGAAGGTATAGCGTGGTTACCTAGGGTATTGTACGGTCCATATAATGGTTTATGGGGAGTCATTAGAAGTTATAACGGGGTTACCTAGGGTATTGTACGGTCCATATAAATGGTTTATGGGGAGTCATTAGAAGGTATAACGGGGTTACCAAGGGTATAGTACGGTCCATATAAATGGTTTATGGGGAGTCATTAGAAGGTATAGCGTGGTTACCTAGGGTATAGTACGGTCCATATAAATGTTTTATGAGGGCAGCCATTAGAAGGTATAACGGGGTTACCAAGGATATAGTACGGTCCATATAAATGATTTATGGGGAGTCATTAGAAGGTATAACGAGGTTACCAAGGGTATAGTACGGTCCATATAAATGTTTTATGGGGGCAGTCATCAGAAGGTATAAAAGGGTTACCTAGGGTATAGTACGGTCCATATAAATGGTTTATGGGGAGTCATTAGAAGGTATAACGGGGTTACCTAGGGTATAGTACGGTCCATATAAATGATTTATGGGGAGTCATTAGAAGGTATAACGGGGTTACTTAGGGTATAGTACGGTCCATATAAATGTTTTATGGGGAGTCATCAGAAAGTATAACGAGGTTACCTAGGGTATAGTACGGTCCATATAACTGGTTTATGGAGACAGTCATCAGAAGGTATAACGAGGTTACCTAGGGTATAGTACGGTCCATATAAATGTTTTATGAGGACAGTCATCAGAAGGTATAACGGGGTTACCTAGGGTATAGTACGGTCCATATAAATGGTTTATGGGGACAGTCATTGGAAGGTATAACGGGGTTAAATAGTGCATATTATGGTCCATATAAATGTTTTACGTCAAATAAAATATATATATTCTCGTTCATTCAAATCAAGATGTAGGTGAAGTGTAATTATCCGGTATGGAAAGTATTTAGATTTAATTGTTAACCAAACCATGTATCTAAAAAGGTGTGCTATCATGATGTTGTCTCTTTTTATATATTGCACATATTATATTGCAGGTTCATTGTATTTCACTACAGTCCAAAATACATTTAATCACAGTTCATAAATTGAAATTACGACTTCACGGTGGAGGTATATGCTTGAAAATTGACAAAGCCAGAAGGTCGATTCCCTTTCCGAAGTCGGTATTCCTATGGGTACTAATTATGTCCACATTTTGTTCCTGTGTTCGTGTGAGTAGGACTCCATACAGGGGGATATGAAGAAAAACGAAATGAAGATAGCCCGATCCTTTAATTTGACGTTCTGCTATGCAGATGTTGTCATTTCATTAAATAATTGTAAGGATGGTGATTTTGTCGATCGCGTCTATCCCAATTTAGCTTGAAATAAAGAATACCACATACACAGCTTCTTATGCTTCTTACATTGATCTGCACCTCGAATTTGACAGTGAGGGCATGTTAAGAAAGAAACTTTACAACAAAACAGATTATTTCAATTTTCCCATTGTAAACTCTCCATCTATATGTAGCAACACGCCAGTAACACCTACATATGGAGTATATATCTCTCAGTTGATCCGATATTCCAGAGATTGTGGTTCTTATCATGATTTCTTGCTACTAGCAAGGAACGGTTCCTAGTAATTACCTCATCACTTCGAACGTTTACGGTCACCACCATCACTTGGTTAACAACGGATATGTTCCGTTTATCATAATCACAATCTTGTCATTTTCCCAACCCTTCCGGAGCACCTGAGTTCATTCCCGGTTTTCAGTGGGATTAGTGTTGCTCGACCTTTAGTTTTCTGTGTAATGTATTGCAGATCGTTGTTTGTCTTTTTGCCTTTTTCCCTGTCTGTCATTGTTTGATTTACATCTTCTGATTACCTGATTGGTATCTTCAAACTTTTCTTAAAATTGTGAAGACATTGGTTTCAAATTTGGTTCGGGAAACTCAGAAACTCATTGAACACAACAACATCTGTATGCAAAGATCGGGGTGTTGCTGAAACCATTTCCAGTATTCAGAACACACATGTTGTTATTCCTACAGAAAAGATTCAATTTCGCTCTTAAAAGGCATTACACTGATTTCTTGATGACGATTCCAGACAGTAATTCTACATATACAGGAACTACGCTATCACAAGAAGAAATCAGTGAAAATCACATGTCAGTCTTTTCTTTACGTTTTTCCTTGAACGATGAGGAATATGATCTTCCCTCACTATACTGGGTACTAAAATTACGTAGGAGTAAATAAAATAAAAGTTATATCGCGGAACCGCAACGTGTTCCACAAAACATCGTTCTACGCTATTAACTTCTATTCGTACAGCTATCAAAACGGGCCTCTATAGGTATCGTGACATCAGCTTTCCGAGATGTGACGTTAATCAAATGTTGATATTAAACATCTCGATGAGTCGTTGGAGACTAAGTACTAAATTCCATTACATTTGTAACAACATTAGACCATTTAATTGCTCTACCTTATATCCCACCATTCCACATGCAGAACTAAGTCTAGACTTAAAGACTCTATTCAGCCTTGCTTTTCAAGGAAGAACGTATATTAAAGGTATCGGTATCTTATTATTGGTAGAGAAAAAAATCTTATTTTATCACAATCCACTCATCAGCTGATAATATGTATAAATAGGATGAGATCGTGTTATATATTTTGTATAAACAAAATATTTATCAGTTTAGTGGACTATTGTTTCAACAGAGGAGCTGTATTCCAATGGGTTCTAATTGTTATCCACGACTCGCTATTTGTTTCTATTCGCTAATGAAGCAGATTTTCTTCAAGGGTTTCTCAAGAATAAATATATATAATTAGCCCCAGCTTCCAGCGTCCGCTATATAGATGATTTTCTGTCAGTAAACAAGTTTCGATTAGATGATTATTGGCATCTCATCTATCAAAATAAGCTTGACGTAAAGGATACCATTGAAACTCAATCTGCTAGGTACCTTGATATTTATCCTGATATAGGTAACAGAGGAAGATTAAAAACAAAACTCTATGTCAAACGTGATGACTTCACATTTCCAATGGTTAACTTCCCTCCATCAGTAGTCATATGCAATCAGTACCAGCGTATGGGTTTTATCATTCACAACTCATATGATATTCCAAGGCATGTGCCCAGAACAGTAATTTCCGAACAGAACTCAGCTGCTAACGCAAAGGCTCTTGAAACTAGGTTACGTTGCGCCTGTGTTGAAGTATCGCTTGAGAAAGTATACGATCGTTATCACGAATTTGTCGATCGTTACGAAATATCAATTTCTCAAATGGCAATTGATGTATTGCCATTTACGTAGATATTTCTTTCCTGTATCACCGTCATTTTGTTTTTATCTGTGTGTTGTTTTCCGTATTGCTTGTGTCTTCGTTCTGTGTATTGTACCCGATGTCACCAGTGTTTCTGCATTTCTATTCTTGATTGCTTCTTCAGTTTTCAGCAAGGTTTACTAACATTTCCCTGTTTGAAATTGTTCAGTGCCATATTTATATATCACAAGATATATCGTTTTAAGTAGACTTTCCGTGAGATGGTCGTCTTGTTACATATAAAATATGTTCCCTGCTTTGTTTACGTATACACTTTTTAACAGAAACATATTTATGCCTTTATAAACACCTTAGACGTGACAAACAGTGATATCTTAGAGATGTCAATATGTTACGTTATAAATAACAAGTACAATCGACGTTTTGACATATAAGTGCATTACTTCCGAATATTACATAATTTTACATCCGATTGAATTTTAATTCCACAATGACTTCTAGTTCATATTGGTGGTTTGTAAACATCAAACAGTTTGACGAACAAAATCTGTCAGTATCTTATTGACCATTTTGGAACATGCATTCTTTGGGATAATAATTGAATCGATCATCTTTTAGGCACATGTTGTCTAAATTCTACATATTAAAGATCAAACTAAAGTGCACTCAAAGAAGATAGTTAGTGCAAACCACAGAATACAATAAAAGAAAGGAAATGATGATAAAACAAGCAAACAAACAAACAAACAAACTAACATTGACCAATATTTCAACCAGAATTATAACAAGAACAATGTATACAATAATGTATCAATTCACATTTTTTTTTCTTTTAATATTATTTTTTTCTTTATAAAATGAGTGGCACTCACAAAATGTTAATTACTACGAGAAAACCTTAATAGAATTAGCAGGGTCGTGAACAGTCTCTTGTAGCATACCAACGACAACAACTCCTAAACGTCAAGCTACCAATGTTCTTTTACATGTAAAGAGTGTGGCATTAATTATACAAGATACACTAATTTATCTTCCGTCTATATAGCGAGTTGTATTTGATTATGTGTACTTGAATATGACCGAATTAAGCTGAACCAGGAACATTGCTATATTATTTCTATGGAGAAAAAGAGAGTTTCGACGGTAAATACTAGCATATCATTCAGTAATGTTTTAACACGATATTCTCAAGCTTGTCAAGATTGTCCTTTTCTATGATAAAAAAGTTATTTTTGTGTAGAATACCACAAAATATGTTTTGAACAAACATGTCCACGTGTTTACACATCTTTCTTTTATATGAGATATGATATATTCCTTTTTTCAAGACAACTTTAACAAAGGCGTTTATTACAAAAGATACGATTCTACCTTCCTAGCTAGTAGTCAGTTTGACTACGAACATTCATTAACCCTGCTATTGTACTGTCAATGTATATGTTGTCTTTCATTTTTGTGCGTGGACTTTTTGGGTGGAAGCAAATCTATACCGGTTTGTTATCGTTTGTATATGCATTGCCTTTGGAGATCCATTTATTAAAAGGGGATGGTTGTGATTCTATTAACCGGTTTGTTATCGTTTGTATATGCATTGCCTTTGGAGATCCATTTATTAATAGGGGATGGTTGTGATTCTATTAACCGGTTTGTTATCGTTGGTATATGTATTGCCTTTGGAGAACCATTTATTAATAGGGGATGGTTGTGATTCCATTAACCGGTTTGTTATCGTTGGTATATGTATTGCCTTTGGAGATCCATTTATTAATAGGGGATGGTTGTGATTCCATTAACCGGTTTGTTATCGTTGGTATATGTATTGCCTTTGGAGATCCATTTATTAATAGGGGAGGGTTGTGATTCCATTAACCAGTTTAACCTCACCACAATTTTGTGTCTGTCCCAAGTGAGGACCTGGATTCCCAACGTCACATGTCGTGTTCTTTTTGTGCTCATTGAGTTCAGTTAAGATGAGAGGTGAGTGATTGTTTTGTTGATATTGGTGGTATTGCTGACCATCATTGTTTACACTTTCTTTTTATAACGTTGGTTTACTTCTGATGTATACTTTATGGTCAACGATCGGGTGTTAGTTTTGTTGTTAGGGAAATCAGGGGAAGCCATCGATCTGTAGCAAGTAACAAATTTAATCATATACCCAGAGAAAACGTCGATCTGTCGCGAGTAACAGATTTAATAATGTAAAGTTGTATCCAGTGTGTATCACCACAGACGGGAATCGAACACACTTGTTGGTAGATTATATAAGAAGATGTTAAAGGGGCATTAGCTACGATTTTGACCAAAAAATATATGCTTTGAAAATTGGTAAATAACTTTAAAATGATGAAATAAAGGTAAATATTTCGATTGCTTATTTGCTTGCAAGCAAATAATTTGACCTCGCTTTTTCCGTATACAATTGACCTTACTAGTGACAGTTAAAAAGCGAATAATTTGTATTTTGTCGCTTATTAACTGCCAACTTGCATGGTTCTTTGTCCGTAATTAACACCGACTAAAAGCAGATTCACAAAAAATAAGAAATAAGTGCATTGTTGTACTGATTTAATGACGATTCGACAAACTCCATAAACAATGTCGATAATTAATAAGATGGCGTCCATTTCTTGATCGATCTCAAAACACGAACAGTTACACGTTTTTCCCCGATGCGCGTACATTTCATAACATTTATAAGTTACAGAAACACGTTTTATTAAGGCATCAACCATATCTGATAGTTTTTATGGATAGCAAAAATTTACGGTTTGGAAGATAATGCCCCTTTAATCTAATTATAACACGACAGCTCCTTCCAATTGTTATCGATTATTATAAGTCCAACATGCGATTGTCAAATTATGAGTGTATTCAAGCAATAGAAAATACTGTAGCAAGGGCCATAACTTTCGAAAAGAAAAGTGGTCAAGTCCAAAATCGATGGTCTCTGATGGTATCAGACCCTTTGTATCAATTTCACATATTTGTACAAAGAAATCTTAAGTTACTGAGCATAAAACAAAAGGGTGGGACATACAGACATCGGTAGAACGTAATGCCACTGACTTCTATCGACGGTGGCATGAAAAGAATAAAATATATGACTAGTATTATTGTAATAATTGCAACAATATACATGTAATGGCATACAAGTCTTGTGTTTCTCCGACTCAACTCTTGATCTTGATGCAGCATCAAAATGGGAAGAGGACTGGTTGATGGCCTTTCACCCGGACAAGTGTACTGTTCTCTCAGTCACAACTAAACGCCAACAAATTCAACACAACTACATACTTCACGGTCATACTTTAGAATCTGTAACATCTGCAAAATACCTTGGCATCACACTCCAGTCAAATCTTAAATGGGACAAACATATTGATGACATTACTACAAAAGCTAACAGAACACTCGGATTCCTTAAAAGAAACTTAAAAACATCAAACCAACACACAAAGAGCCAAGCATACCAAACACTTGTCCGTCCCAAACTTGAGTACTCTTGCTCTGTCTGGGACCCCTACACTTCAGAATCTACCTCGAAGATAGAGATGGTACAAAGGAGATATGCACGGTATGCCTGCAACAGGTACCACAACATTAGTAGTGTATCTAACATGCTGAACACACTAAACTGGCCACAATTAGCTCAACGCAGATTACGAACACGCCTAGTCATGATGTATAAGATCACACATCAACTTGTCGCAATTCCATCTAACGCAGTTCTCATTCCATCAGACTCTAGAACTAGGAAACATCACACTCTCACCTTCCGACACATCTACACGTCTAAAGACTCGTACATATTCTCTTTCTTCCCATACACTATAACCCAATGGAATCTTCTTCCAGATACAGTCGTACATGCACCAACAGTACACATCTTTAGAGAACAGCTCACACCTGCTGTTCTCTCCACTTTTCAACTAAACTACCTCATCTCCTGTACATAGTTTTAATCACTCTAGTCTGTTACTTGCACTGTTCCCATGTATATACATTATTAATTTAACTTAAGTTTTGCTGTAAATAGGCCACGCATGCACCAGTAATTAATCATCTACATATACAGATGGAATACTGGAAACCTTAAAGAAGAAGAAGAACTAAAACATAAGAGTTTCTCATAAAAGATAATCACTGAACATAAAAATATTTTCATGTTGACAGCTTCAATGGAGGTTTTAATTCTCAGTATGTTCGTTAGGAAAGAAATAATTCCTGTAGTTATTTTGATTTGTGCTAATCAATGTAATTAATTCTACTCAATTCAAAGTTTGATTTACGCAGTCGACATTCATTAAACAATTACAACCACAGTTCTAATGAGCTTTGTAAATCGACGAATGAATATATACTGTATAGTGTTAGCATGTTCAATGGGCAGTACTTGTACAATCGCAGCTGTCTAAGCATCTTGCTTATTTCCCATCATCTCAAGGCAAGGGTTTTGTGTCCAAACAGTGTCCATGTGACCCTTGCCATACAGTGTTAATAGTTTATGAAACATGTACACTCAAATAGTTGACTATATTAAGGTAGCACGTAGAGGCAAAATGGCATTTTAAATCGAATTTTCTTTTCTTGCATTTTTCAATAGATATATATGTACATTAACATATTACATCAAAGATATGTCAGTATATTATCCAATTAATGTGTAATTAGCTACTTTATATATGCAAACAAAAGCACATGGTCAAATCTGTTCTTATGTAAACAAGTGTGGACACAGAAATGTGCTGTCCAAAAGGAAAGTGTGGATGTCAACATTTCATATTATTTAACTTAAAAAAAAAAAAAAAA
>MJUT01017101.1:152433-168123 GCA_002080005.1 Gigantidas platifrons | reverse complement strand
CCTTTACATTGTCAAGATTCTATATTTATAAACTATTGACCTGAGTAACCTTACTAAACCATGCGGATTCAGTGTGTTTTAAATCGGTCATCCAATCAGGACGCTCATTAATGTCCAAGATAAAAATAGACTACACATGCTACCCACAGTGACTCGTGACCCAGATTAGCAGGTATCAGGAATCTTTTCTGTATATGGTATATAAATATATACAAATCAGTAGGGTAGCATCCTTTCTGTATGAAAATTATTTTTGTCATCGTTAACCAACATATTGTGATCGATGTTACAACTGTCTCTACATCAATAAATATTGTTAATAATTACCATTCTAAGACGTAATTGATTTAAATATTTCCGTCGTTATCTCAGCATTCTAACGAACGAAGATCGACGTTAAGAAATGTTGTTGTAAATCGTGTTTCTTGATGGGAAATAAATATAACTTTTTATTTAAGGCAATTCCGTATTAAATTAACTGAATTCTCAACATACAAAACATGCATAATTCCTTATGATAACAATTAAGATGCAATATGCAAAATAGTTGTACGATATCCCAGAAAATTTTTCCAATAACTGTTTTAATTTTTATGACATAATCATAATACGTTGTAGGCATCTTTCAGATACATTTGTACTTCCAGAAATGCGTTAAAAACTGCACCAATATTTCATATGGAATGATATACATTCTTACAATTACCAATAATTCTGTTTTATCTTAATCCATTATAAAAGATTTATGTTGATATTATAAATAAAAACTGGAACCCGATTTCACTCTCAACTATGTATTCGTCCTTTGACTAGCACTATAGAAATATAAACCTTTTGTGGATGAACAAGTTAAGTACTGAAAAAACAAACTGACTACCCTGTATATCTCTGCCTACATCTGAAAACATTTCTTTTTCAATTAAAAAGCTCTTTTATTCGTAAAATGCATTTTGCAGAGATTATTGCTAGTAAATTATTAGTAACAGTAAAACATTCATTAGATTTTTACAACCAAAGCATGAATTTCTCGGTCAATTGCTGTTTAAAATGAACATTATGGCAGCAATACACATAAACAGAATTAATTGAACAATCACAAAAGGAAGTAAAACATATCTAACACGTCCATAGGATTTTTTTGTAAATACAATGTACATTATTAACTACTTTTTGTAATGTTTTATCTTTTCTTAGATTTCTATTTTAAGAATATTGATACTGGTGAAGATGAAATAAACGTCTATCATCAATAAATATAACAATTAAGGTGTATGGCTTTATTTTTTTATTATTTTTGTCATCGCTGTTAGGTTACCCGTGAACATCTAAGGAAGAGAAATAGTATCTACGTATGCTATGTAGATACTATCTCTGTTGCGGGCTGCAACCTCTCCAAAGGGGCGTACGGTGGTTGAGCAAGAGGAACATATAGTTCTCCTCCTAATTACGTCAAGTAAATGAGTTTCGTGTTTGGGGAATGTCAGATATCAGTTTCCTTACACGTAAAAGACAATAAACAACATCACTTCATGAACAGGTTTGATAAGAATGGCTGCTGGGAGCCTGTTAGATTTCAAATTTTCCGTTGAAATACATCATCTCCCTTTTGCTTCTTTTGACAAGATTCATGCTTGTAATACATTTGCGTTTTAAACTTAGTATTACGTTTTCTATTGGAACTGTTTAGACAGTGTGGTAGTGTTTGTTTTTCATTTTATCAGTCATATATACATATACATAATTTAGGAAATATAAAGAATAGAAGTTAAGAAAGTCATCGAAATTTCGAAAATAAATTTGCATTTATAACATTTAAATAACAGTGAAAAATATATATACGACATTCACAAAGGTAGAGGCAAGATGGACGATTCTATGAAATCAACGAAATGCTCTGTAAATGGTGAGATTGGCGATTCTATGAAATCAACGAAATGCTGTCTAATTGTAAGATTGACGATTCTATGAAATCAACGAAATGCTCTCTAAATTGTAAGATTGACGATTCTATGAAATCAACATTTCGCTCTCTAAATTGTAAGATTGACGATTCTATGAAATCAACATTTCGCTCTCTAAATGGTAAGATTGACGATTCTATGAAATCAACGAAATGCTCTGTAAATGGTAAGATTGGCGATTCTATGAAATCAACGAAATGCTGTCTAATTGTAAGATTGACGATTCTATGAAATCAACGAAATGCTCTGTAAATGGTAATATTGCCGATTCTATGAAATCAACGAAATGCTCTGTAAATGGTGAGATTGGCGATTCTATGAAATCAACGAAATGCTCTCTAATTGTAAGATTGACGATTCCAAGAAATCAACGAAATGCTCTCTAAAATGGCAAGATTGACGATTATATGAAATCAACGAAATGCTCTCTAAAATGGCAAGATTGACGATTCTATGAAATCAACGAAATGTTCTCTAGATGGTAAGGTTGACGATTCTATGAAATTAACGAAATGCTCTCTAAAATGGCAAGACTGACGGTTCTATGAAATCAACGAAATGCTCTTTAAATGGTAAGATTGACGATTCTATGAAATCAACGAAATGCTATCTAAAATGGAAAAATGGACGATTCTAGTAAATCAACGAAATGCTCCCTAATTGTAAGATTGACGATTCTATGAAATCAACGAAATGCTCTCTAAAATGGCAAGATTGGCGATTCTATGAAATCAACGAAATGCTCTCTAAATGGTAAGATTGACGATTCTATGAAATCAACGAAATGCTCTCTAAAATGGCAAGATGGACTATTCTAGTAAATCAACGAAATGTTGTCTAAAAGACAACTGTTATCATACCATGGTCTTTATAAATAAGATATACGTATACGTAGCTGTAAGAAGTGATAGGAGTGTGGGATTGTAACTTAATATTATTATGAATAATAGATGGAAGGACAAGAAATACCCGTCTTGATTACATCTCTCTAAGTTTATTCTATTTCTAAATAAGATAATTACAGCGGAAATGTTTTGTAAACGGTTTCATGTTATTTATGGAGTTGATAACCTGGAGATAAAACAAAGTTAAGTTCAATAAATGTAAAAATATTAATACAAAGATTAAACCGAATTAGGATGGCGGTAGTAGTCTTCCAGAAATGGAAACAAATAATATACATTTCTTTGCAATAAACTGGAGCTAGATTAAATCCTAAATCTAGAAATGGTTATTTCCATTGTTTAAATTAAATTCTGTAGAATACTTTAGAAACACGGGATAATTGATCGTCAGGGAATCGTCTAGATATGGGGGAGGGTAATCTATTATAGAAATCTAATTTGTTTGTTTATTCACATAAACTTGTAAATGCTTCTAGTTGTATTGATTGATATTAGTTTTTTCGCTTCTTACTTCTTGGAACTAAAGGTGTGTAAAACGCCAATAAAATAATATATTTAATGTTGTATGTTTCCCCCCTTAAATCTTAAAGTATAATTCTTAGCCGGTCATCATTGTCAATATATAAGTGTTTGCCAAGGAATGAAGCAAATATAGCTGTAGATATGGTATTCTTTTGTTCAAGCTCAATGCGATTAATATCATCACCAAACGTATTTTAGTGAAAGGACATCATTTGTATAGCAGAAAGTGAAATTAAAGGATCGGGCTAGCTTCTTTTATTTTTTCTTGAAGTATGTCTCACAAGAATATAGAACATTTTTGTAACCAAATAATATGACTCTGTAGTTCTATTTTTATTGATTGCGATGTTTCTGTGGCTACGTCATACGACTTTTTAAATTATTCAGTTGATTCGTTTATGATTTTAATGTTTATGATTTTAATGACAATAATTTCATGAGAACGGAACGTTCACACCAATGATACTATTATCATAGAATTATATAAACATTCATAATTTCGCTACAGCTATAAAGATCTTGTATATAAATACTATTTTACATACAGAGATATAATCAAGGAGGCTATTCAAAATTAACCGCATATATGCTCCGTTTGTCGTAATGCTTCTCGGTCCTTTCCTCATTAATGACTTATCACCGGGTTTGTAACTAGAGTAACACGACGGATGTAACTAGAGGAGCAGGAACTGCTTGCTCTTCCGGAGCACATGAGTTCAATCCATATTTTAGTAGGGTTTGTGTTTCTCGAGCTTTAGTCTTCTGTGTAGTGTCTTGTAGATCGTTGTTTGTCATTATGTTCTTTTTTCCGTTTGCCATTGAAGATAAATATGTTACATGTATAAATGGTGTATATTTATGTTCTTTAAAGATATACATATCATATATGTCGTATATTTAAGTTGGTGTAAGATAAATGTTTTCATAACTGTCATATATTCTGATTGAGTTCAAACCTACGTATTTAATTGATCGTTGTTAGGCTTTCATCTTGCTGATATTATGATTATGTTGGTCTCTCCATGTGTACCACTGACAAGATAGTATTCATAAAGTGTCGTGTCTGTTGCATGTTCAGTCATTGTTGTGTTGTGTCTATCTTACGCATAGCATTAGCATTCAAGTTAATAAGAACGGATATGGATGTAAACGAACGTGAAAGACTATTCAACTGTACAATTTCACCTCATGTAGGGAGCTAATATGAAATCACGATGATCATCAATACCAAAGCTGTCGTATAAAACATTACTTTAATTAAAATGGTATCATTAAGGTAGCTTCACACAGCGAGACAATATGAAATGACTGGTCATCAATTTCAAATATATTTAATCAATCAGATATAATTTGATACTACTTCAATTACGTAGGTTAAATCAAGTGGAACATACGTATACAATGTCTTTACATTGTAATTACATTGGAAGAGGGCGAGCTTAGTTGGTTTTTTTTATTGGAGACATACACGCTCTTAGCATTGATCTAGCTTCTAATAGGTTTTTTTTTATCAAGCAAATGATATATTATTTTGACTTTATTCATTGATTCTAAGATGGAAAAGTCTAATGTCTGGAAATTAGTACATTCGTCAATTTATATGTTTAGATGTTTAATAATACCCATCACATTTGTTACATGCCCTCATACTTAAGTCGCAAATGCCGTATGTGAGTGCCACATGTTTAGTGAATGCCATGCTCACTTCTCACTTATAAGAAAATTGATAGCAGACCCATCTGAGCAAACCGTTGTTAGGTGTGACCGTTGGTTGTCTGTTGCAAGCCACAAATTATCTCGCTCATATTAAATATCTAACCCGCGTGTTACACATTTATTTAAAGCTTATGTACACAGAAAATATATTTACAGCAATCATATTTTAAAAGTTAATTTTCAAAAAAAGAAATTAATGAAATCAACCAAGTTGTGTTTTTGTCGAAGGTATATAATAAATGATAGCGAATACTAAGCATGGAACGACAAGGCTGTCGTATGTTTTTAAAATAATATTATATCATAGACAGAAGACAAAACCACATCAAGTAATGGCCTCATCACATGTTCATTAATGAATGAAAAACAGTTTTCTCAGAAGTATATAGATGCAAGTTTACATATCAAGTTAGTAAATTTCTGTTTGAATGCAATTCACATACGGCGGGGTTTCTTTTAAATATTGATGCTACAAGATTAAAAAAAATATATTTACTTTTGTTTTAAAGTCTTCCTTCGTCTACAGAGATTTGTAATGCCANTTGAATGCAATTCACATACGGCGGGGTTTCTTTTAAATATTGATGCTACAAGATTAAAAAAAATATATTTACTTTTGTTTTAAAGTCTTCCTTCGTCTACAGAGATTTGTAATGCCAATTTAAAAGTATATATTTAACATGTTAAACTGGTTCATCATTTGAATTGTAGACTCGTATATCATTTAAAAAGGATAGATTCAATAAATTCAAACACTGACATTTGCGCAATACCACATTGTACTCGTTTATCTTGCTAAAATTAGACATGGAACAACACCAAAATGAATTAAAAACCCATTGATTCCGTTGCCTGATGGTGATGATATCATAAATTACAGGTACATAAATATTAAACACAAATGTAGTTTTACTGTAATGTTATCGACAAGAACAAACGAGTCTATAATTATAGATTAATGCATGCCCTTTTCCATATCAGGAGTGTTATCATCCCGAGGGTCGATATCGGTCGAGGGAGGATAACAGTCCTGATATGGAAAAGGGCATGCATTAATCTATTTATCACATATTTCAACATTGAATTAAAAAGAACAAAATTAACATTTCACACAGACACCAAACTTTGGATATGAGTGTTCGATATCGGTTGGGGGATGATAACAGTCCTGATATGGAAAAAGGCACGTAGTGATCTATTTATAAAGAGGCTTGATATCATGTTATCAAAGTTTTGCCCTGATATCTTCCCATGGGCTGATATCGCTGTGGCACTTCCGGTGTTTACGTATGGGCAACATTGACGTTTTTACTTATAAACATGTGATAATATTATATAATCACCATCTCAAACTCTGTATGTGTGTACCTAAGTTGATAACAACAGACGTTTTCTACAGTGGCTGGTCCTTGGTATGGCAATTGTTATTACTAATCTGGACTAATGTGGTTTGTTCCTTGGGTTTTTATACCTGGGCGACCATGAGTATTCAAACAATTCTGAATTATCAATATTAAGCAGATATAAGTTGCATAGTGATGAACACTAGACGATTACTGGCCCCGACGCCACAAAACTATTTGAGTACAAATTTTGTACTCAGCTTGAGAATATTCTTAAATTTTGTATTCTGAGAAAAATTGACCGGCACAAAACTATTTGAGCAAAATTTTGTACTCAGCTTGAGAATATTCTTAAATATTTGAGAATGGCTTAAACCGTACTTAAGTAATTTACTCAACATCCAAGATGATGTCAAGAATAATAAGGAAACGTAGAAGAGAAAGAAATGCAATAATTCCAAGTCGTAGGGTATACAGAGATAGAAGTAATGCCTTAGAGTTAGAAACCATGACAGATAATGATTTATTTGAGAAATATCGGTTTAGGCGACCCACGATAGAGTTTATTGCTGATGCCAATGGTATCTGCCATCAGTTTTCCACACAGTTCCTCATCTTTTAATTTTGAGTGCTCAATTAGCAGCATTTCTTCGTCCATGGTCCAGATGGATCCACTTTTCCCTTTAGTGTCCATATTTATAATGCAATGTGTTAAACAGACGATAATTTGACAACTTACATCAAAACTCCCGTTCCTTTTCCCGATTTTTACTAGTTTTTCTTTGTCTTCCACACAGGAGAGTTCCACAATGTGCACTGAAGAAACTCCCCCTTTTTTTGATATATAGACTTTTATTGTATTTTAGAGTATTGAAATATTTTTAATCAACACGATAGTGGTTCTCCTCAACATAAAAGAGGGATATACCGGACAAGAAGAAGAATGCCACATACGTAGTTGAATTTTATTTTACTCAACTGAGTTTTGTGGCGGAGAAAAGAAGATTTATTCTCAACAAAGTAAAAATTTTCATTCTGAGAATATTTTTATTCTCAGAATATTTTAGTTTTGTGGCGCCGGGACCTGATATAAAAACTAAGTAAATTAAATATCTTACTTGAAATAGTTTTGACATCACGATCATAAAACTCTACGATGACGGATAGTTAGTTAACCTCAAGTAAACAGTTCATGGATTTCGATTATGTTCAGGAACAACGTCAAGTAAACAGTTCATGGATTTCGATTATGTTCAGGAAGGAAGAAGAGTTTGAAGAGACCAAAGGGAGGTAATCAGAATCGGAAGAACAAACAACACAATGGTCAAAAGAAAAAGTACAAAAGGACAAACAACGATCTACAAATCATACACATAAATCTAAAGATCGAGTAACACGAACCCCACTTAAAACCGGGGGTGAACTCAGGTGCTGCGGAAGGGTAAGCGAAAGCAAGTTGACAAACAATAAATCGTGTAGGTAAAATGTTATTCCGCGATTGATCTGTGAACTGATCTGTTGATTTCCACAAGGAAAAGGGGCGATTATGGATATGACTGAAACATATTGTCTTGTGACCACTCGATCCTAACAGGCTCTTGTTCTTTGAGACTACTGTTCCAAAATATTCCCCAAACACAAGACATCCATTAACGTGGCTTTTTAATGGCGATATATGTGTGTTAGATTTATCCCGTATAAATAGTGGACACCACTTCCATATGGGTTATCCCGTTAACGAATATCAAACTGAGAGACAGTATCTCCCATAGCTGCAGAATCGATATAATTCTACCAAAGGCATGTAATACCTTTATGAATACAAATTCAGACTTATATTTATGGATTTGTATTATAATTGTATGGCCTAATACGATATTTATTACAATAGTATCACATTCCGTCTTAAGCGTCTGGTAAGCATGTGGTTAATTACTCTATTAGATACAATGACAAAGTAAATGTCTCTTGTATATCGGAAGATTAAAAATAATAGTTTTGTATCTTCAATAGATATATAAGGTAATATCTATTACTGACATGTAATTGTAGTTGCATATAGATAAGTATGTCTCCTAAGAAACTGTGTTGATGATCTCAGCGTGGAATGAAATCATATCGTATCTTCCTTCATTATACTGTGTTTCCCAATTTATATTAAGACAGAATTTTCAATTTCATTAGAATAGGTATGTCAGTTAATTATTCCAGTGGAATGTTAGTCTAACACTTATTGTTAGACACGTATTATACCCATTATTTGTCCTTTTAACCTTAAAAAGACACGTTTTTATATTCTAGAATAAAAACCATATTACTTCATTTACGTGTCTTTTGACAATGAAACATTACTCTAGAACCTGACAAATAATTATCAACAGCATAATGGAATACCAAAGGTGAATGCAAACTCATTAGGAATATAGTTATAAAGAAGGAAGTCCCTTTATTGCTTATAAAATAAATTTCAGAATGGAGACGTTGCAATCACATTGTAATGAATATTATCACTGTATGTTTGCCATACTACTCTTGTTGAAAATTAGACCGAGTGTACCCAAGTATCATCGTACTCAATGCACACTTCATAATATCAAATATTGGATTCAACATTAACAAATAAAGGTAGACACAATAGATGGCAATTATATGAATGTCTTTTATGACCGTGGTCGATGTTTGCAAACATAAGATAGTCATACAATTGAAAAACAATATTCACAAATTTAACAAACCATCCCTGGATTATAATTGAATCCTTAGTTAGTTTCTTGGACATGATTGATTCCACGGAGAGACAACATTGATTACAGTTCTTTTCTATATCAAAGTGATCAGCTTTATTGATGTATAATTCTTCAAACAAACAGGAAGTAATAATTAAAACGGACATTGACATTTTTTATATTAACGATTTTAAGGTTAATCGCATACTCCTATGTAAAACTTGCTGTATATTTTGATTTATCATTGGTTTCACCATTTCTGACTACACATGAACATTTAGATACAATTATTTTGATAATAGAAAAGATATATATTGTGTTGTTTTTTTTTTGTTTTTTGTTTTTTGTTTTTTTTATCTTCGTCTTGTATACCTTATGGTCCCAGGGTCTCTGGATTGTCGATTTTTGATTGCCCCTTCGGTATTCTCTGATGTTGATTTATTGTTCTTATATTCAAACTATTAAGTCAATAATTCATTGTGTTCTCTAGAAAAAAAAACTTCAAAATGATTAATTAGTAATGTTTTGTTCTTGTTAAGTAAGCAGCATGTCAGCTTTATATGTAACGAACACTACACAAATATAAAATCAGCAGGTAGGAGAAAAGATATCACAGATATAGCTGGCTTTACTTCATATCTTGGGTTACATCTAGTAATTGACAGTCAGAACGGGATGAGAACGAAATTTTACAAGAGTCATGATTTTCTGCATATGTAATAAATATGATATTCCTGAGCTTGGGTTTCCAATCAGGATTTCTGTGATAGCGGATATCTGCTAATAAGGAAGTCGCATAGCCTCGGGTCATCGCTTCGAAAGCTTTATGGTCGACATCATGAGTTAATAAACCGTTACAGAATGTCTTCAAACTTTTCTTAACAGTTGTGCACCTATTCACATGCTACATTGGGGCATGATATTTTCTCAACATGATGCGCTAGTTTACGTTAGTTGTGCGTCCGCTGACTGTAAGATGATTCAAATATACAAACCGTGGTTACGTGGTCCATTTAAAAGCAAAGTTCGCAACTCTATGCATGAAATCGCCACTCGCCTTTTCGGCAATCAAAAGATCCGTCCATAAGCCCATCTCGACCACACTAGCTGCCTACATTAATTTTTTCGTTTAAATTTTATCTCCGTATGAAAATGATTACACAGTATATGTACTTACTAGATCAATAAACGTTAGAGAATTCCGAAGGGGCAATCTAAAATGGACAATCCAGAGAAACTAGCAACATAGTATACGCAAGACGAACAAAACATAAGCACAACACACTTTGTGTTGGACACCGCTATACGCAAATAAACACATATTACGTAAATAAGACACGAGCGCCTTGTAAATAAATGGAGGTAAAGATGACCCGTTTTTATCCGGATATCGTAGCGGACACCACAACACGGAACTGAGAACGTACAGAAACATAATAGGACAACGCAAAAAACTAACAAGACGAGCACCACAGATCCAACCAAAACTCCGGTGGGAGTGAACTCAGGTACTCGCGAAGGGTATGCAACAATGAATGAATGAATATCCAACCCACCGAACCCCCAGATGAACTTATAAGTTCGGTTGTATCGCAGAGCTGGCGGAATAGCGTTATTTTCCTCGCTTCTTGGATCCTTAGAATGTCTACAAAATGATAAATTGTGTCACAAAAATAGACAAGCCAATGAAGAGGTTTTTATTTGTGCAATGATATGTCTCCTGTATAAGAATTGTACTTTTATATTGCTCTTTATGATTATCTGTAACATTTTATTTGTAATTTCATATGACCAGAGGGTTTTGATAACCTATACATGTCTGTCATTTAATCATACACAAGGAAATAATCTGAACAATTCCAGAAGGAGCCACTATTATTGTTGGTTTTTTTTTGCGATAACGGTTGTCATCTTATACTTCAAAGTAATATGGATAACAACAAATATTTGAATATTAATCCATTAATAATATACCAGTTAATAAAAAAGTGTTATTTCTATATTTTTGCTATGTTTACACACATGTGAAAACACTTACATGACCACAACATTTCAATGCGATGGGGGAGGGGACCTTTTGATATGCTAATAGAGACATCTTCTGTAAATTTCGTAAATGAGAAGCCAGCGAAAAGGCTATGCTCCTGTTTTAAAATTTGTTTACCATTTTTGCAGAAATTGTTAAGATTGCCGAACTTGTCATCGTTCAGAATATGCATCAGATAGTTGACGCTGCACTTTTGTCAAGCAACAACGGTAATACGTTTGACCAGTGGTTGTGGGGGATTATTGAAATGTGGAAGCTGTAACATTATAGCATATCATATATTCTGAAGGCTCATGTCAGCTAAGCATTCATTATTATTACTTGGTGGTAATAGATAAACAACAGCATTAGTACTTTGTTTGTAATTCAATGTTAACGTTATTAACCTTGAATGTGAACTTGTTTATCATATCTGAAGCGTGACAAACATATTATAGTCGTCTATAAATACCCATTACATATATAGTGTGGTGGTACAAGACTATGTATCAGGTCGAGCCTTTTGTGTGAACCAGTATCACTACGAGTCGCGATAGCGACGAGTTGTGATGCGGTTAGTTCACGCAACAGGCACGACCTGATACATAGTCTTGTACCAACACACTATTTATGTAATAAGTTGATCTAACATTTCAATTAAAACAAATTTTAAACAAATAACAAGGATCGAATTAAAATTTCAACCTTTTTTTTTACAATACTCGCAGGAAGACTACATTTTGTCAATGCCATCACGTTATTTGTTGCCGTTCTTTCACCAATGTCGAATTACTGTTCAATCACTTTCAGTGTCACTGTACAATCCGACAACGCTTTTAAAAAGGAAATGTGAACCTTACAGTTACCGGAAATATTGATTATGTCTTTACGTTGCCTACATTGATGTGTTTTTCGCCGGATTCCAATGATATGACGTCATGACAAAGGCGTTCGGCAGATAACGTCTCGTGCAACGTCGCGCCATTCTTTTATCACCACAGTGTGGTGATACAACATCTTGTATCAGACAGTCTACTTTCGTTAATTTCAAAGGAAAACGTACATAATGTTAGATAAGGGAATTTATCTAACATTATGTACGTGTTCCTTTGAAATTAACGATTAATGATACAAGATGTTGTATCACCACACTGTGGTGATAAAAGAATGGCGCGACGTTGCACGAGACGTTCTCTACCGAACTCCTTTGTCATGACGTCATATCATTGGAATCCGGCGAAAAACACATCAATGTAGGCAACGTAAAGACATAGTATCAATATTTACGGCAACTGTAAGGTCCACATTTCCTTTTTAAAAGCGTTGTCGTATTGTACAGTGACACTGAAAGTGATTGAACAGTAATTCGACATTGGTGAAAGAACGGCAACAAATAACGTGATGTCATTGACAAAATATAGTCTTCCTGCGAGTATTGTAAAACAAAGGTTGTAAATATTAATTCGACCCTTGTTATTTGTTTAAAATTTGTTTTTATTGAAATGTTAGGTAAACTTATTACATAACAAGACTATGTATCAGGTCTTGCCTGTTGCGTGAACTAACAGCATCACAACTCTTCGCTATCGCGACTCGTAGTGATACTAGTTCACACAACAGGCTCGACCTGATACATAGTCTTGTACCACCACACTATATATGTAATGGGTATGTATTAGTCCAAATAATTTTACAACTAATATATGCTGTAGTGTAATAGGTTTGTGTATTGTATATCATTTCATGATTTAGTTATCCATTCATTTGTTAATGTTAACACGATAAGGGTAAGGATTCACTCGCTAATGACAGATGTTCCTGCTATACTAAAATACTAAAAGGGTAATCAGAAGTCGTAAATAGAAAATCAGACAATACAATGGCCAACAGATTAGGACGAAAGGATAAACTACAAAACACTGTGCACTTAAAATTTACGATTGAGCTCAACGAACAAACAACCCAGTGTGAACTCGTGCGCTCCGGAATATTAAGCAGTACCTGTTCCACTAGTGGCACCTGTTTTGTTATTCTTGATGCAAACACGAGATGTGCTTTAATGATAGTTCCTCTGCATTTAGATGACATTTTCTAATTAAATCCATTCTTATCAACTAAACTATCAGTGATACCTATTGGTGAATAGAAATCGTTATTACTCTTTAATGGTTTCAAAAATAAAAATAATATCACTAAAATGATAAATGTATAATGACCTTACAACACGATTGATAGTACTAGAAAATACAAAAAAGTAATTGTTATCCTATTCTACTGGCTCCATCAAATTACAAAATTGTTAAAATATGAGAGTTGTCAGAAATGTTATTGATACGAATCCTTCAACAAGATGATATTTAATCAAAACTATAAAAAATGAACAGAATTTGAGCACACTGATGGAATATATCTTTCTCATTAAAGTTTTAAGACTGAATTTGAAAGCTGACGATTTATTATGTTCATGGATTATTTTATATACATTTAATACTGGTGTCAATGACAAGAGGCAACCATATGTATGTAATTAATCCTACACTAACAAATTATTGACAACGTCATATGATTTGTTAGTTTAGGTTCAACAGCTTCTCGAACGGAAGGCTTCATTTTCCTCTGTCTACATATATATAATTTATATGGATTGGTGTTTCGTAGTTCTGATAACTTGATTTTGTAGTGTTTTAAGAGAAAAAGTATATCGGGCAGACATTGTAATTTAATTTAGATAACGTATTTGTCGTAGGTGGATGTAAATAATTGGTGCCATTTGAAACATCTGAATATGTTCTTGTCATAGACATGACACTGGACTGATATCAATACGTTTCTTCCTGATATTTCAGCAAACATCTAATATCATTTTTAATAAACACTGATAAGAAGGGTAATCAGAATCCGTATATCGAAGAAGAATAGACAACACAATGGCCAAAACGAAAGGTACAAAGNTAAGAAAACTTTATTTGAATTCGGTTTTTGTATAACAATAAACACAAGCTCTCATGAGTTTTTTACCGAATATACATAATAGCACAAGATACATACAAATATTAACATAATCGCATAAATACACATATAAAGCAGTCATTTACATACAGTTAGCAAATGCAACATAAAAAGCAGCATAAAAAGCACAAAAATAAAGGACATACTAAACATGCTGAAGCAATATCAAGCAAACATAAAATAACTAAGCAGCATTAAAACTTAGAAAAAGCACTAGAAATAAAACAGAAAGCTGAATAGGTTATCTGCATGCAGAACAACGACATACTGAGCCATTCCAGGACTGAATCAAACTTTTAAAGTGGTTGAAACTGTTTTCAGTTCTGAAATGGTTCGGAAGGTCGTTCCACAGAGTTGCAGCTGCAAACATGAATGATTTTTTTGCCATATCTTGTAGTTCTAACTTGAGGTACATCTAATATGTTCGAATACCTGAAAGCATATTTATAATTCTTCACATTAACTAAATCATGAAGGCATACAGGAGCTAATTTGTTAAAGATTTTATATGTCTCCAAGGCCATTGTTCTAATACGTCTGATCTGTAAGGAGGACACTAGAGCTTTTTCAAGAAGGTTGATATATGAACTGGTGTAGTCATCATATACAAAACGAAGTGCTCTTTCCTGCACTTTCTCTAATTTTTTTGAATTTTTATCGGTACAAAAATGCCAAGCCAAAGAGCAGAAGTTAAAGTTACTGAGAATGAAAGTGTGGAATATAGTTAATTTGCTTAATCTGTCTAAATATCGACCCAAACGTTTAAGTATATTCAGTTGCTGTGATGCCTTCCTACAGATTGAACTGATATGAATGTCAAAATTTAATTGATAATCTATTTCAATTCCTAAAAGTTTTACTGTTTCTTCACATGAAAGTGTTGAGTTCTGTATACAAATCTTCATGTTTTTGTCAAAAGTCTTCTTCCCAACCGCAAGTACCTGAAATTTATCTGGATTAGCCTGCAGTTTGTTTATTTTAAACCAATTAATAAGAACATTTGACTCTGATTCTAAAATTGAGTTAAGTACATTAAAATCAGGATGACCATAAGACAAAGTATTGTCATCCGCATAATTATATAAAGTACCCTTTTTTACAAAATAAAAAATATCATTAATAAAGACATTAAAAAGTAGAGGTCCAAGATTGAGCCTTGGGGTACACCTTTTTGGATGTCAGCCCAACTGCTCAGGATACTATTAATTTTAATTTGTTGTTTCCTATTTGATAAGTAGGACTCAAGAAGGGATACAGAATCAGTGGACATACCATAGGCTGAAAGTTTATCCAATAAAATATCATGGGGTAGGCAATCAAATGCCTTGGAAAGATCCATTAGGACTGCGGCAACATACTGATTTTTGTCAAGGGCATTCCGCCAGTCCTCTAATAACCTGAGCAGGGTTGTCTGACATCCATGACCTCTTCTAAAAGCACATAAATAAGGATTAAAAATATTTTCAAAAAAATCAGACAATT
>MJUT01017101.1:138243-149003 GCA_002080005.1 Gigantidas platifrons | reverse complement strand
TTTTTTTTTAGAAACATCTTAATTTCTGCAAGATATTAAAAACCGTATTTGAAATTGGGGATTTAATTAAAAAAGAAAGAAAAAACACCAAACCATTAAAAGTATTAAAGACAATTAAAAAACAAATTAGTTTAATTTGGGGTTAATCAATATTTCCTTTCTTTTAATAATAATGCATATACTCAATTTATATTGATTTTCATGAAATATCCGTGCCCATGTATTTTGACATTGATCAAACAGATTGTCCCTCTGTTTCTAATTAGGACAATAGTGTAAATCACATATAACAGTATAAACAAGGATGATATCGATATTAATGATAAATAAAAACTCATAATACTAGTATGTTCTTTGTACAGCTTATTGCCCTATTATTGTGTAATACCACACACGTTATCGTTTTAGACAATGTATAGGATATGGACATTGTTTTACATACAGTACTAAGAACAACATGTGGGGTGCCACTAGTGGAGTAGGAATTACCATCCTTCGGAAGGCATCTGCGTTCATCTCCGTTTTTCTAGGGTTCGTTTTATTCAATCGTTTTCTTTTCATTCTGTGTAGTGTTTTGTAGATGGTTATTTGTCCCCTTATTTTCTGGTCATTACATTGTCTGTCGTTCTTCAATTGACGTCTTCTGATTACCACTTTGTATCTTCAAACTTGTCTTACTAACAAACGTTTTGAATCGACTCTGATATATTGTGTGTTGGTGCATTTTATACTTGGTTCAGTTTTATCTGACGGTAAATTATGTATTCCAAAATATCCAGCATTTTGCCCTGTATTCCAATTTAGCTATTATTGATAAATTTAGATTCATTGATGTATGATAAAACACCAATAGCAGAAATATATATAATACTGGTTGTCATTTTATATGATAAAACATTCTCAATAAAAGTTCACAATTAGTTTTCCGGAATCGATTACGTAAACGCTTATTTTATTGCATTCCTTTTAACGTCACTTTACACTACGTTTCTGGTTGAGGTAAGCTTGCTTCAGCTACCAGCTGTAATTGATATAATGATCAATTATAAATATGTTAAATGGAAAGGTCTGATCAAAACAACATGTATATTTGGAATTATTTGTGTTGTTTTATATCATCACAAATATCATCGCCATGGAAATTAGATAAAGGGAATGACCTGTAAAAGATTAGTATAAACAGACGAAGAGGATTAAAACAATAGTAAAAGTAACAAAAACAACAACGACGTAATAAAAACGCAGAAAACTAATTAGGTGCGAACACAATTTTCATTAATATACAAGTGTTGCCTGAGGGCAAGTGTGGACACAGAAATGTGCTGTCCAAAAGGCAAGTGTGGATGTCAATATTTCATATTATTTAACTTAAAAAAAAAAATGCATGGACACAAGGGTCCTGGATTTTTTTTTAATAAAAAAACTAATCCTTGATTGTTATTTTTGCTTAAAGTCCGGTCCTGTGCACCCCTCCCCCCGGGATATAAAAGTGTATCATTAATAATAAATTAATAAATAATAAATTCAGATTTTCTATTTAAAATAAATCTCATTTACAAAACCACTGATATTTGTGTTCAATTTTTAATGCTGATTTAAGCTTTAGTCGCAACAAATTTTTATTTTTCTCTTTAAACTGTCGAAACATAACAATTATTTAACTATAAAATTCACCCCCTCCCCCTTTTTTCTTGCTTAAATCAATGATCAACAATATTCCAGAATCAAACTAATGAATAAATATAACATAGATTTCTTTTACATGCATGTTACATTGTCAAGATTCTATATTTATAAACTATTGACCTGAGTAACCCTGCTAAACCATGCGGAGTCAGTGTATTTTAAATCAGTCATCCAATCAGGACGCTCATTATTGTCCAAGATAAAAAAAAATACATCGCTAAAATTACCTGTGGGTGTTTCTCCACTTCAACTCATAAATTTACATAGAAATCGGAGATATTTCGTCATAAAACTTCACACATGCTTTTATCTATCATATTTCTTGAAGACAAACATANNNNAATTTTATTGCATTTATCAATATTTTATGAGTATCAACAGTTTTTTCAACACCGTATCTGTTCACGTGACTACACATGCTACTCACAGTGACCCGTGACCCACATTAGCATGTCCGAGCAGTCTTTTGTAAATATGGTATATAATCATTAGCCATATGTGCTATCGAGTATTTCGTTGCGCCCGGTCTTGCTCCAGAGTTCATGTTCACGTGTTCCGATGTTTTGTATTATCATTTTATTTCTCCATTAATTGTATTATGATTTGTGTTTGTTTATATATCCTCATCATCTATTTGCTAGAAGATATTCTCAGACTGTAGTACTTTACATATGTTTTATACTACAATTAGTGGCTGTCGTGGTCGCGTTCGTATGGTAGTTGGATTGACAATTACCTATGCAATCAGTGACTATCACCACTAACGTTGTGAGTTTGAATCCCGTTCATGGCGAGGTGTACTCGATATGATAGAGTTTGTCACATGTTGGTGGTTTTCTCGAGCTTCCTCCACCAATAAAACTGAAAGTAGTGTTAAGCATCATAACCAAAACCCATAATTCTATGTTATATAGATATACAGTGGAACTTGTGCAATCCGACACCTGAGTTTTCCGACATCCTGTGACATCTGACAAAAATGTATGGTCCCAAAGTAGTTCTGTTAACATAAAGAAAACTTGAGTATTCCGACATCCTGTACAATCTGACACATTTCCCTGGTCCCTTAGTGTGTCGAATTAGACAGGTTCCACTGTATTTAGATATTAACTTCTCAGGTCACAAAGAACTGAATATATCGTTCATAAAATACACAAACGATTGTATTGATTGTAGTTTAACCTGAAGTAAGTGAGCAGAATGTCAAATATACATATATAACCAAGACAAATATACATATATAACCAAGACAAATATACATATATAACCAAGACAAATATACATATATAACCAAGACAAATATACATATATAACCAAGACAAATATACATATATAACCAAGATGAATATACATAAATATAAAATGAAATATGAAAACGAAAAACAATATTACAAAACATTTACTTTAGAAACAATCATATCTCCAGAACTTGCAACAAAATCTACAACATCTACAAGGACAAGAATTAAGGATTATTAAAATGGTACACGATCAGGAATCACTTTAAAAAAAATATTATTACTGATTTCACCACTTATTATCATCGTCGGGTAGCAACTTAAAGATGAGGATTTCTGTCGAACGTTAATACAATGGACGCAGATTAATCCTAGTTATAGTTTTACTGCAGACACAATCTGTACAAAGCAATAGCTAGGTGTTTCATCTTCTGGTTGAAATACTATCTTCATAATTATAACGGCAGGAAATTTGTTCTCGACATTGAAGTATACAAAATACATAATCATTTTTTTCTATACAATTGCACTTGACACTTTATTGCATTTTAACTTGTATTACCTTATTACATTACATGATATTTGAGTTCATAAGTTAATCAATTTGTACAGAAATACATACATCCCATGGGGACATTGTGTTAGTTTTAAATACGTAAATGGCTACATTCAAGTTGAATGTCCTCAATAATACCGAATAGAATAATTCATGGAACAGAGTAAACTACTATACAATATCAGAAAAGCTTCTAAATTAGAACGGATTTATTCATAATTATACTACATTATATACTCGTTAGGCTGAAATATATATTATTTTTGTGAAAACAAATATTTAGTCATTCCCGTTAAAGTTTCAAATAACAAACAGAATATCACCATTCAAAGTCTAGTCTGTAGTTTCACAGTATTTGCTCAGACCAGTTAATAAATAAAGTACCTTTCAATGACTCTTACATAGATATTGCTGGTTGAAATACTACCTTCATAATTATAACGGCAGGAAATTTGTTCTCGACAATGAAGTATACAAAATACATAATAATTTTTTCTATACAATTGCACTTGACACTTTATTGCATTTTAACTTGTATTACCTTATTACATTACATGATATTTGAGTGCATCAGTTAATCAATTTGTACAGCAATACATACATCCCATGGGGACAGTGTGTTAGTTTTAAATGCGTAAATGGCTACATTCAAGTTGAATGTCCTCAATAATACTGAATATAATAATTCATGGAACAGAGTAAACTACTAAACAATGTAAAAAAAGCTTCTAAAATAGAACGGATGTATTCATAATTATACTACATTATATACTCGTTAGGCTGAAATTAAAACAATCATTAGAATTTTCCATTGTACGACGTTAATGTGGTTCTCAGAGAAGTTATTAATCGTCTCGACAGTTCACGACAGGTGTTATATGTAGAGTGGGAGACATTGACACATCTGGCTTCTTTTGGAGTGTTGTTTAGATAGTTGTTTGTTCTTTTGTTTCGATTTACCTTTGTTGTGTATGGTTGTCTTTGTATCCGGATAATTTTTCCGACCACCAACAATAATTCATAGCAAGTTGTTGTTTATTTATTTCACGTACAATTGCTTAAAGGAAAAGACCAGTCAGTTGAAAAGTTGTTTTAATTCAATTCATTATAACTTGTTATTCGTAAATAACTTATTATTTAAAAAAAAAAAACACCTTTATTAACATTAATATACCCAATTAGAAATATGAATATTTGGAATTTCCTGTCGTAGTGTAAGCGGCCATGACACCTCTTCATGTGACGTCACTCAGTCGTATCATGTTAGTTGAATAAATAACATGTATCTGACTCTTCCCAACATCGTGCCCGTTTGGTTATGTTTTAATATCAGATCAACTGCAATACAATGTTTATAAATGTATATTGTTCTAATTTTGTTCTTAATATTCCCATCCCATGTTACATTTTCATAAAACAAGGGAGTTTATTTGTATCGGGGGAAAAGGGGGAGGGGGTTCTACGTATAATTTCATGTTTTACGTGATTAGCCGTAGGTTAAATAACTGTCATTTTTAACTCGTTTAGTGCTTACACATGTTTTTTCTTTTTTGTCCCCAATGCTGTCATACTTTCCCGTGTTTTTCGAGGTCACTGATCGATGATCATTGTGTTGACAGGTAGTCCTGTCCGGATCGGTTATTACACACAAAAAATCTTCTCACACTTTCCATTCGTTACTTAGTGCAATAAAATGCTTAACATAAGTCATAATGATTTTGTAAATATCAAAAGATAAATATATACCACGTTATTTTACGATTTACATAATTTTTAATGATAAAATTGCAACTGATCAATGCTAATATAATATACGATACCGATTGTGTGACGTAACGGGAAGGTATAATCCGAGAATGGATACGCCCCTTTTCAGGCTTTTGTCTCCTCCACATTGGAGACTATTGAAAAATGACGATCCCCATTATTTGGTGCAACAGGCAACTTCAATGACCAAATGCTACCTTACGGTATAATATTTTAACATTCATTAACACAAATGTCTTTTTTTAATGTCATTTAAATTTTCACGCTAACTTGTCAAGACCATGGCCTTTTCCTTTAAATGTTTAGCTTATATTCATTTATATTTTTTGTAATTTCATTGTAGCGCGGAATGTTATCCGATGACAATGTTCTAATATTCACCAATCATTCTCTTTTAAGCTCAAGTTATATTCGGTGATTCGTTGAATCACCAGTCATCTTAAATATGTGAACTAAAATCATAGTGTAATCTTCGTGGAAAATTGACTTTTATTGTGAATTAATTTTTTGGAAACATAATTATTTTGTGAAAATGAATATTATGTCATTTCCGTTAATGTCATTTTCAAAAATATTTCCTCTATATCGCTGCGTTTAGATATCTACACTTTTATAACAAGGTGAACTATTAGTCTCCGAAGGTATCGCCCACCCAGCAGTCAGTATGTCGGCAATGATACATACATCCCACCAGTTAGTCCTTTTGTAACAGTGATACATACATCCCACCAGTTAGTCCTTTTGTAACAGTGATACATACATCCCACCAGTTAGTCCTTTTGTAACAGTGATACATACATCCCACCAGTTAGTCCTTTTCTAACAGTGATACATACATCCCACCAGTCAGTCCTTTTGTAACAGTGATACATACATCCCACCAGTTAGTCATTTTGTAACAGTGATACATACATTCCACCAGTTAGTTATTTTGTAACAGTGATACATACATCCCATGGGGACATTCTGTTAGCTTTATATACGTAAATTGTTAAATACAAGTTGAATGTCCTCAATAATACTGAATAGAATAATTCATGAAACAGTGTAAACTACTATGCAATGTAAAGAAAAGCTTCTAAAATAGAACGGATGTATTCATAATTGTACTACATTATATACTCGTTAAACTGAAATTAAAACAATCATTAGAATTTTCCATTGTACGACGTTAATGTGGTTTTTAGAGAAGTTATTAATCGTCTTGACAGTTCACGACAGGTGTCATATATAGAGTGGGAGACATTGACACATCTGGGTTCTTTTGGAGTGTTGTTTAAAGTGTTGTTTGTTCTTTTGTTTCGATTTACCTTTGTGTGTGCACGGTTGTCTTTGTATCCAGATAATTGCTATGATTGTTTGTTGTTTGTAAGAGGTTTGGAATGGCATGGACATTGGGACAGAAGTTTAGATTGGTACAGAACAATGTATGGTATTGATAATAATGGACAGAGTCGTCAACGGACCACCAACAATAATTCACAACAAGTTGTTGTTTATTTATTTAGATATATTTGTTTAAATGTTTGACTTATATTTATATTTATATTTTTAATTTCCTTGTAGCCCGGAACGATATTTGATGACAATGTTCTAATATTCACCAATCATTCTCTTTTAAGCTCAAGTTATATTCGGCGATTCGTTGAATCACCAGTCATCTTAAATATGTGAACTAAAATCATAGTGTAATCTCAGTGGGAAATTGACTTTTATTGTGAATTTATTTTTTGGAAACATAATTTTTTGTGAAAACGAATATGTCATTTCCGTTAATGTCATTTTCAAAACTATTTCATCTATATCGCTGCGTTTAGATATCTACACTTTTATAACAAGATGAACTATTAGTCTCCGAAGGTATCGCCCACCCAGCAGTCAGTATGTCGGCAGTGACATGGTCTATTAGATATTTGTATTATTGAAATTTAAATGATGTAATTATTATTAAAACTAAGGTTTTTCTCCTCCAGGCATAGGCGACCTTAGCAGATTTTGGCTACCCTGTTTACGTCCATTAGGTTTCTTGTTCCCAAAGACTCAAGTTATTTGACTTTGAGCGTACCTGATGAAGGCTATTTCAGAAACGCATTCTGCGCACTAAATTGGATACCTATTGTTTTTATTAGTTAAATTGGTTTGAAAAAACCACTATCATGCAACAAGCAAATACACATTAGAGAAAACCGAAGGAGCCATCTACAATGGACAGTCTAGAGACACATAAAACATTGGGAAGAACACACAGAACAAAGACAAACAAATCAAAACCACAACACAGGAAACTGAAAAGACAAGTAACACTGACACTATCGAAAATACGGAGGGTGAATCCAGGTGCTCGCCGGGGATAGGCGGTTCCCGTTTACTATAAGGCACTGCCATGTTATTCATATTAAAGTCAAATAATAGTCTTGTCAGAGTTAGAGGAATGGTGACAAAAAGTACGTCGTTAGGAAAAAGATACATTGCCATGAGAGAAAACGATATTTCGTAGCGGTCAATCAGTTCATACTGACAACAACAGATGATTTGTGATGATAACAAACTGTATCTCATTAAGTTGAAATAAGTATTCACCACAACAAATGAGAATTGACATCACCAATGAAATGTACTGGTTTTAAAGTCGGTAGATGTACGTACGAAAAGATCACGAAGACCATCAACAGAAAAAGTACAAGTGCGGATGATATACAGGCATGCAACACGATAGCCAAAATTCGGTAAGATAACCCCTGCTTGTGTGAAATAGTCCTTAGCTTTGATAAATTATATTACTAAAGAGTCTGGACCAAGCCAGGAAATGAGCGGTCATGTATGTGAGTTAGTGGTAACGATTTGTCCTCTGTTTCCCCGATTGCTCGGTTAGATTTGGGAACTGTTCTGACAGTGTGACATTATGTTCTTCATTCTATCATTCAGGAACTGTTCCGACAGTGTGACATTATGTTTTTCATTCTATCATTCAGGAACTGTTCCGACAGTGTGACATTATGTTTTTCATTCTATCATTCAGGAACTGTTCTGACAGTGTGACATTATGTTTTTCATTCTATCATTTAGGAACTGTTCCGACAGTGTGACATTATATTCTTCATTCTATCATTCAGGAACTGTTCCAACAGTGTGACATTATGTTTTTCATTCTATCATTCAGGAACTGTTCCGACAGTGTGACATTATGACATTATGTTTTTCATTCTATCATTCAGGAACTGTTCCGACAGTGTGACATTATGTTTTTCATTCTATCATTCAGGAACTGTTCCGACAGTGTGACATTATGTTTTTCATTCTATCATTCAGGAACTGTTCCGACAGTGTGACATTATGTTTTTCATTCTATCATTCAGGAACTGTTCCGACAGTGTGACATTATGTTCTTCATTCTATCATTCAGGAACTGTTCCGACAGTGTGACATTATGACATTATGTTCTTCATTCTATCATTCAGGAACTGTTCTGACAGTGTGACATTATGTTTTTCATTTTATCATTCAGGAACTGTTCCGACAGTGTGACATTATGTTTTTCATTCTACAGGAACTGTTCCGACAGTGTGACATTATGTTTTTCATTCTATCATTCAGGAACTGTTCCGACAGTGTGACATTATGTTCTTTATTCTATCATTCAGGAACTGTTCCGACAGTGTGACATTATGTTCTTCATTCTATCATTCAGGAACTGTTCTGACAGTGTGACATTATGTTCTTCATTCTATCATTCAGGAACTGTTCCGACAGTGTGACATTATGTTTTTCATTCTATCATTCAGGAACTGTTCTGACAGTGTGACATTATGTTTTTCATTCTATCATTCAGGAACTGTTCCGACAGTGTGACATTATGTTTTTCATTCTATCATTCAGGAACTGTCAATTTCAAACATGAATATATCTAATAAACTATGTCTGTGTCGAAACTACAATACAATAATAAGTAAATATCTATTGATTTAGATGCCACACAATTTTCATTAATATATCATTAGTTCTATGTACTACCAACCCATCTCGCTACAACCGGTCTTCCTCTTGAGTTGACGTTCACGTTTTCATATGTTTTGTACTTTAATTGTGCTTCCCCATTATATTTGCAATGTTTTTATTTTATATATCCTCCGTCTATTTGATAGAAGAACTGTTCATACTGTGGTTTCCTACATGTCGTATACTACATTTAGATATTAGCCTCTATTGTCACAAAAAAATGTAATACACTGTTGATAAATAATCGTTAGAGAAAACAGAAGGGGCAATCAAAAATGGACAATCAAGCAACATTGGGCACACAAGACGAAGCCAAACAAAACAAAAACACAACACAATATGTCTTTGAAAGCACTATACGTAAAGAAGCACAAATAACCCGAATAAGACATGAGCCCTGCTACAAACAATTGGAAGTAAAGACGACCCGAACATCGTTTCCATGCGGAAATCGAAGCGGACATCACAACACAGATCCCTGAACAAGAACGCAAAGACACATACTAAAAAAAATCAAAAAACTAAAACGACGAGCAACATGGACAATACCAAAAATAAATACGATGAGGAAACTCAGTGTTCTCGAAGGATAAGTAGTTCCTACTCCTTATAAGACATCCTCCGTGTAATTCATATATACAGTAAGGTAAGAGTCGTGGTAGTGATAGAGGAAGTAAAAATATACGCAAAAAGTAACAGATCAATTGTCATCTGGGATTCTATTGATTGTAGCTTAACCTGAAGTGAGTGTACAGACTATCAACTATATAACCAAAACGAATATAAATAAATATAAAATTAAATTCATAATCGTAAATGAAAAAGAAAAAACATAATACAAACGACTGATGTTTTGAAACAATAATATCAACAAAATCTACAAGGATATTTAATAAAAAAAATCAACCTCCATAGGAATTAAGGATCATTGCCACTGATCACGGGCGAGTGGAATGTTTTAGCTTATTTCTGATTTTATCACTTATTATCATCGTCGGTTGGCAACTTAAAGATAAAGATTTCTGTCGAACGTTAATACAATGGACGCAGATTAATTCTAGTTATTGTTTTACTGCAGACACAATCAGTACAAAGCAATAGCTAGGTGTTTCATCTTCTGGTTGAAATATTATCTTCATAATAATAACAGCATGACATTTATTCTCGACAATGAAGTATACAAAATACATAATGATTATTTTCGATACAATTGTACCTGACATTTTATTGTATCTTAACTTGCATTGCCAATTATATATCTTCCTACAACATTATATGATATTTAATTTCACCAGTGAGTCCTTTTGTAACAGTGATACATACATCCCACCAGTTAGTCCTTTTGTAACAGCGATACATACATCCCACCAGTCAGTCCTTTTGTAACAGTGATACATACATCCCACCAGTTAGTCCTTTTGTAACAGTGATACATACATCCCACCAGTTAGTCCTTTTGCAACAGTGATACATACATCCCACCAGTCAGTCCTTTTGTAACAGTGATACATACATCC
>MJUT01017101.1:125588-137368 GCA_002080005.1 Gigantidas platifrons | reverse complement strand
AGTCCTGTTGTAACAGTGATACATACATCCCACCAGTTAGTCCTTTTGTAACAGTGATACATACATCCCACCAGTCAGTCCTTTTGTAACAGTGATACATACATCCCACCAGTCAGTCCTTTTGTAACAGTGATACATACATCCCACCAGTCAGTCCTTTTGTAACAGTGATACATACATCCCACCAGTCAGTCCTTTTGTAACAGTGATACATACATCCCACCAGTTAGTCCTTTTGTAACAGTGATACATACATCCCATCAGTCAGTCCTTTTGTAACAGTGATACATACATCCCAACAGTTAGTCCTTTTGTAACAGTGATACATACATCCCACCAGTCAGTCCTTTTGTAACAGTGATACATACATCCCACCAGTTAGTCATTTTGTAACAGTGATACATACATCCCATGGGGACATTCTGTTAGCTTTATATACGTAAATTGTTAAATACAAGTTGAATGTCCTCAATAATACTGAATAGAATAATTCATGAAACAGTGTAAACTACTATACAATGTAAACAAAAGCTTCTAAAATAGACAGGCTGTATTCATAATTATACTACATTATATACTCGTTAAACTGAAATTAAAACAATCATTAACATTTTCCATTGTACAACGTTAATGTGGTTTTTAGAGAAGGTATTAATCGTCTCGACAGTTCACGACAGGTGTCATATATAGAGTGGGAAACATTGACACATGCGGCTTCATTTGGAGTGTTGTTTAAATTGTTGTTTGCTCTTTTGTTTCGATTTACCTTTGTGTGTGTACGGTTGTCTTTGTATCCAGATAATTGCTATGATTGTTTGTTGTTTGTAAGAGGTTTGGAATGGCATGGACATTGGGACAGAAGTTTAGATTGGTACAGAACAATGTATGTTATTGATAATAATGGACAGAGTCGTCAACGGACCACCAACAATAATTCACAACAAGTTGTTGTTTATTTATTTAGATATATATTTGTTTAAATGTTTGACTTATATTTATATTTATATTTTTAATTTCCTTGTAGCCCGGAACGATATTTGATGACAATGTCCTAATATCCGTCAACCATTCTCATTTAATCTCAAGGTATATTCTGTAATTAATTGACCCATCAGCCATCTTAAATATGTGAAATAGAATCATGTTGTAATCTCAGTGGAAAACTGAGCTTTATTTTGAGCTTATTTCTTGGAATATATATATATATTATTTTTGTGAAAACAAATATTTAGTCATTCCCGTTAAAGTTTCAAATAACAAACAGAATATCATCCATTCAAAGTCTAGTCTGTAGTTTCAAAACAAATGTTTCACGGTATTTGGTCAGACCAGTTAATAAATAAAGTAACTTTCAATGACTTTTACATAGATATTGCTGGTTTTATTTATTCCGTAGACACGTTATAAAACATGTCGTTATTTTAGGCATTTCAATACAACATATTCATTTAAAACCGATTCGCTGGTATTTTCACATTAATTGTGAAAGAATATATTTAACTTTCACATGTATGGCGATCATGTGGTGTTATATGACTTCTACGTATATAAATTGTGCACCTTGTTGTGTGTCCAATGAAATTACGGTTTCAAACAACAAGATTGATGATACTATCATCACTTACAAGACACAATTACGTAAGGACCTTATTATCTGCCAAGAAGATATATAGACGAATTAATTGCAGAAATGATATAACATATCAATTTTCCAGTATTATATTTACCAGACAACTAGATTTCAGACATGAAATTCGTATGTTATCTCTTCTAGTCACAAGGGATTCAGTCGCAATATATTAATATCATTTAAGGTATTGAGACGGACTTCCGATATACAATAGACATGCGAGAGACGAACACGAGTCATAAAAAAAGGTAATTTATGACGGTTGAATATAATCGAATATATCAAGCGTCTATTCCAGCGATAATTTAATCCCAGAAGACATTATAAGACATTATAAATCATGTGGTTTCAATGACATTTTCCCTATAGATATTTTTTATTTATGAACAGGAACCGGATGTAGCTTTCAAAGTTTAGAAAACGTTTTACATTATGTCTTATAACATTCTAGTTATAAGACATAAATATTACCAAGAAATTATAACTATAGGTCTATCAGATTATTATAAGGGAGATACATTTGTCATAGTGAGGCTGTAAGATAAAACACAGGGGGTGTCATGTTTATTATGTTTAAAATGCAATAATGCTTTCATTGTGGAAACGAGAATGGTGAAAATTTTCGGTCGAACTACATTATTAAATAATGTGCGTGATAAAGCGATATTTACAATTATATGTAAATTAGGAAATCAATTGTGAATAAAGGGTTTCGCCGAGTCGCATCGATTCGAAAATAGCTTCCTCTTGTACAAGTTTTACTACAATCAAGTTTAACTCTAAACCCATAACTGAAAACCACGATATAGCTGATATTTTGCTGAAGTTGACGTTAATCACCAATCAATCAACCATAAATGAAAGAGGAAATTCGATCACTACATAAAACTGTAGCAATCAATTAAAAAAAAACAAGAAATACACTTACCTTCCAATTTCATGTTAGTATAATTTTTATAGAATTAAAATAGATCGTTTACGTGCCTTTTGATTGAACTGTCACCTGTTTTTTTTTTATTCGTTCATAACTCGATGAACTTTTCAATCTGCAGCCGTAACTACGAGGATCCACCATCTTGAAAACGTGAAATTCTACGTCATATTTACAACAATATACAAAAATAATTAAAATGCCTACCTTGTAAATTTATTTTAGTTAAATCTTATCAAAACTGCGTACACGAAGCCAAATGACGTCTGATGTTTACGTTTTAAACTGGAAGTCTTCATATTACGTCATGTTGTTAATGTTCCAAAGTCGTCAACATTTCGCGGAATTTTAATTTGTGCGATTTTTAAACCAGGGATATGCAAGAATAATACATTATTATCTACAATATTGAATTTAAGAATTATAAGTATTAAACGGTTCTTTTCGGGAGTTCATGCATGTGTAAACGGTGCCGATGCACTCTCAAACTTTACATAAACGCCCTTCGGACGTGTATTCAATTTGTGAGTGCATCGGCACCGTATACACATGCATGAACTCCTGAAAATAAGCGTTTAATACTATAATATTTCCCATTATGAAGATAATTAAATCATGAAATTATTATTTTGTTTGGTATTTAATGATTCCCGAAAGACTTGTTTGACCCACAGTCAGGATAATCTATTCGAGGTAAGCAACATGTTTAATTGGGGATTGCTTTTTTCAATTAGCCGGTTGGTTGTGTTAGTGTTGATTTAGCAGTCATTTTCACCATCACTATCAGATGATTACTCGCCAAAGCATAGTTGGAATCGGTTTGGATAACCATTAACCGGCTTAACCCTGCCACATTTTGTTCCCTGTTCCATGCCAGGACCTGTATTTCAAATTCATATGTTGGTGTCTTTTTGTGTTCAGTACGTTAGGGTGAGAGGTGATTGTTCATTTTATTGATATTAGTGAAAGGTGATTGTTCGTTCTATTGCTATTGGTGGTACTGTTGACCATCACTGTTTAAGCTTTCTTTTCATAATGTGAGATTCTTTTCATAAGTGATGTGTGTATTACGTACTACAGACGAAACCGGTATCATAAAACATATCATCTAATGCATTATTTTGTCGCTGCTTCTACAGTTTGTCGAGTTGATTCTGGAACTATTCCTATAGTGTTGTATGTTATGTTTATAATGTTTTTATTATAATATAATATAAAAAGTGTTCTCCTGAAGTGTAAAGGAAACCAGTCTGTAATTCTGTGTCGACACATTTCATAGCCAATTTCAACAATACACAGTACAACTGATGATATATATACTTGTGACAATATACCAACTCTTTCATCATATATATGTTCCAGTTTTGTGCATGTTGAATTTTACATACAAAGGAAAATGATAAATATGATCTTTATATCGAACATCATATCTGCTTATTTCCTGCTGCCAGATAGAATATTAAATATATAGGTTGCTATATTTTATATGTCATTCCAAAATTATAATGTACTTTAAGACAACAACGATTGCTGCAGGAAATAGATCTGCTAAAAAAACCTTAAACACAAAATGAATGTCATAAATTCGCTTGGAATTTGGATTGTTCAACTTCAAAAGACAGCGAAAATACACTCGAAACATACCAAAAAAGATAATAAAACAATCAAAATGTTCCTTAACATAGGTTGTGAATATTAATGCAGAGTTGAATTGTGCATAAAAACAACAGAATGAATTTTGAAGTAAAGGGACATATCTTATTTTGTATCAAAATGCTCGTGTTTTTGATTGACAGCATATTTGTTATGTATGGTAGACATGTTTTTCAATAAACAGTCGGTATTCCGATATGTACCAACTGTGCTCCTCTCCTCGTCGCTATATAGATGATGCACGTTGAATAAATAATTCCACCTTTGGTGACTATGTTTCGGGCAACGCGATGTATTACACTGATAGAACAGAAACTCCTTACCTTTCCGGAGCACCTGAGATCACCCCAGTTTGTCGTGTGGTTTGTGTTGCTCAAACCTTAGTCTTCTGTGTATTGTTTTGTAGATCATTGTTTGTCCTGTTATCGGTTTTATTTTGGCCATTGTGGCTTCTGATTACTCATTTGTCATCTTCAAACGTGTCTTATTCCAAACGCACCTTACCTAAGTTATCAGAGATATTATTGTCAAACTACAACTAGGAAGGATGCAATACAAGTAAAAACAAAAATGTTTATAAATAGACAAAAAAATGAAAAACGTAAAAATACTACATCATCAGAACAGTTTCCAAATCCAACCGACAAGTCGTAGAAATAGAGGGAAAATCGATAAGTATTGATTAGAATAAGACAAGCTGTGAATTGTATGTAGTGTAGTGCGTCAAATTCATACAAACGAAAACGAATTACTTTCTTTACATATTTGGTTTGTCAATTCTATTATTCCTTAATGTTCAGTATAGATCTGTACAATAAGTCACTATGTTGTTTTTTCTTCTTGTTCTGTAATTTATGGTTTTACGGACAAGTTTATAACTGTCCTCTGTTTGAACTACCACTGTGTCCTTCATTTTTGAACCTATGGGTAAATGTTATATTCCATTGATACAATTGACGCTCATTGATACCTTGATACTCTGTTATGGTATAGGTAAATACCCATATTATAACATATTACAGAACAAAGAGAAAAGCCCAACTTAATTTGTATTCCATGGATGGTGGAAAGTCTGTACATTGTACGTATATCATACAAGAATTACAGTATATTTGATCTGCTTGTATCTTCTGGATACGATATTCTGTATACATCTGTAGTATGATCTTATTAACCTCCACAAAGAAAAGAGCTTGAACAAATATTGGCCTTTTAGTTCAAGGTCACTATGCTTTTTTTGGCAAGATATACAAAAATTAGAATAATGATATTTTCAAAAGTACAGAAAAATAGGTTGTCATGTAATGACATTTTGCTTGGTGGTATATATTGTTAAAGTACATGGTATTCAGTTAACATTATGATATATTGAAGTCTTACATCAGTCGTAGTGGATTCAGTATTAACTAATGCAATATGGCTGTCGTAATTTGTATATGTTTATTGTTTATATTGCAATAAAACAGTAAATATCAAATTTAGTGCATATGCTGCATGGAATAACCTGTGGTATTATTTTACTGATGTATTTAATAATAATTGAAGTCAAAAAATGTATACGGTAAGCAAAGTGCCTAAATCGTATAGTCAAAATGGTTTTAGTCTTTTGGAATAAAATATTATATAGATATGTCTCACAATTTTAATATTTTAAGCACCGTTTTCGCATTAGAGGTCAAACTCCACATGCTCTTCGAACATCGAAGAAATTCACCAAAGAAAAATGTATTCAATTAAAATAAACTTTACGCAAGATCGTTCAATGAATCTTGATTATTAGTTCAATAAACGAAACATCCTTTATTTGTTTCTCCTGTGAACACCACAGAATCGTGATTGTACATATACACAAACCATAGCTGTGAGGGTATTGTTGCAAAAAACATTAGTGCCGATTAACTACAGAAACTGCCGGTTAACAAGTGTACCATTTTGGCCAAAGGTTATATTGGTTCAGTAATCATATTTAGTATTATTCGATTTGATGAACATTTGAAAAAAAAAATCCTCTTGTATAATTAGATCATTTGGTTGATAAAATCAAAAACTGGCCTGCTTGGAGCTAGGAGCAGTGTTTCAATGGAGTCACATGACTATGTGTATTTGAAAAAGTGAAAAATACACGTGTTGGTCTGGTACAAAAATAAAAATTTAGATGTCTAATGTAGTGCGCACGGCACATTTCTGGAATAACCCTCATCTGGTACGCTCAAAAATAAATAGCTTGGACAGCTAACTAATTTGATAGTCTTTGGAAGTAATAATATCAAAGGGACTGATCGGGATATCCATAATGTACCAAGGTTTACTTACTCCTGAGAGAGTAGAACAAATACATTATTTAAGGATGGTTACTTTCAATAATAACTCTATATCTAATAAACCATGTCATTGCCGGAACCCTGACTACTGGGCGGATGAAACGCTCGGAAGCATCGTCTTATAAAGAAAGAAACCTAACCTAGCCATGAGATAACAGAATGTTTTTCATTTTTGCGTTAAATAACAATCGCTCCTCTGGATTGGCTATTATAAGTGTACTTCCTGGTGATTGATTTTGTATATTGAATACAAAAATGAAATTAAAATTAGGTAAACAAGAAAATTGAATCTACAACTCTGATATCAACGCACTCTAATTTAATGCTAATAATAGTATGCTATTTTTAGAAAGGCAACCTACTTTCGACCAATCGCTGATGTGCACTAAGATAAGAACACAGAATGTCATTGAAGGGCTTAACAACATTGAATACCAACGATTTCAATCATTTATACTAATTGTGTTTCCGGTTGTCAGACAGTTTATTGTAGTCGTAGACTTTGTAATGCAAGAAGAAAGCATACACTGTAATTATAGGAGTTATGTAACCTGATATTCCAAATAAGAAACATTTGTTTTAAACTACTAATGATAAAGTTATCGAAATAATCTTTTACGATAAATTGATATATTTTTTTTTCTTTTCATTTATTTCTGCAACTGAAGGTTTTCTAATATAACTACTATTTGTCCAGACTATAAATAAACGTTAGAGAATATCGAAGGGGCAATCAAAAGGGACAATCCAGAGAAACTGGCAACATAAGGTACGCAAGACGAAGAAAAACACAACACAATTATGTGCCTGACACCACTACATGCAAACAAACACAAACAACGTAAATAAGACATGCGTCCTCCCACAAACCACTTGAGGCAAAGACGAACAGAACATCGTTTTTATTCGGAAATCACAGAATGGAAAGTCATAAAGCATTGTTTTATAAAGGGACGGAAAACAACAATGTAAGATATATAGGACTTAATAAAAAAAAAATATATATAAACATAATTTTACACTAATCTGTATATTAATACGATTTGTGCAAAATCATTTATAATCTCATATCTAGCACCCATCTTTACCATCAAATATAATGGGTTTTTTCTGATTGTTGTTTGTGAAAAATATTTTGTATGGTATGAACCAATGGTATGAAAATTACACAACGTATTATATTATTGATTATAACGTCATTGTTTAAATAAACTGAACAGTACAAATTTAAGACAGCATTGCCTATGTTCTAACTTCTATAAACTGTCCATATAACTAAAGAATAATAAATATTCAGACCATTTTAATGTAGATATTTTTTCTGTGTCCTATTTAATATCAGCTATGAGACTGTGTCACAAGATTGTACCTTATTACACGTACAATGACTGCAATAGGACTATATCGACCTCTGACAATCATATTTAATAGCTTCCTTTGTTTTTCTAAGACTTCATCCATTTAATATTGTAATTATATATAGATCTGCACTAAAGCCTGGTTCCTTTATCTGATTCCCCTCAAGCCATTATATGGTAGCTTTTCCCGGAAACTATTTGTGAAGGCTCTTTTAGTGTGGAATATAATTGGATTTGAAAGTATAATGATAGGCTATCATATATTTAAAATGATTATGTAATGGATGCATGTAACTTGACATTAACGATGATCTGTCAGTATGGCAAACCGCACATAAAGCATGCGGCAATATTTTTCATTGTGGCATATATATATATATATGTGTTCATCTACAAAATAGTTAAGATTTTCTACTTGAGATTATTTTAAGTCATTGTTTATCAAATTTAAGCTAAGATATCTCTATATTTCATTTTCACTTTTGTTCCATTCGACGTCATGTGGAATGGTGTTACACTATGACAGTAGTAGAGGTCTACATTAAGTTGTACTTAGCTAAATACAGTTTTACAATCAAATAATCCCTTATGTAATACAGGTTTTTATCAAGTTTGTCGCTAACCTGCAGCAAATAAATGTTAGATAATACCGAAGGGGCCATAAACAATGGACAATCCAGAGAAACTGGCAACATAGGGTAAACAACATGAAGACAAACAAAACACAACACAATATGTGTTGGACACCACTTTATGCATACAATCACAAGTAACGTAAATAAGACACGAACCTTCCAACAAACAACTGGTGGAAAACACGACCCTAACATCGTTTTATGTGGAAATCGTAACAGACATCACAACACGACACTCAGAACATAAAGACACATAATAGGACAACACACAACACAAAACACTTTAAAAAAAAATGATCAACACGGACCCACAAAAAGCCAGGGGTGAACTCAGGTGCGTGCAGGAAACACAAATGAATGTTCGCAGATGTTTGCAGCTAACGGTAACTTACCTACAAACATTGCAATAAGATTGCAGAAGCACAAGATGCTTGTAGAAACATTAATTGCAAGTGCATTTAAATAATTGAGTGAATGATTGTTGTTTAATGTCAACTCAGTAATTTTTCAGCTATATCATGGCGAGAACAAGTTAATTTTCAATGAGATGATGATGAGGTCCGCTTTGCTCTAGACCAACACGCTGAGTTGGATTTTTGTAGTGGTAGCTCACTGAAACAACAGTCCGCGGATAGACATGTCGTTCCCCTCGGACACATTATTCTGATTCTGACTCATTGTCATATAATGACGTCTGGGTAAAGTTGTTCGAAATTGTCCTTGAAGTTAACAATGATTAAGTCTAACGAGTCGTTAAAATCTTGTATTTAGAATTAAGTCATAAATAAACAAACCAACAATGCCAAAAATATTAGATTCCCAATGAAATACGAAGAGAACTGAAGTCGAATGGGAGTCAGTTGTCATGTTTTTTGTCTATAATGCTGACTTCTGCTATAATTGCATACCCTGAACACGCCAATCCGTATTAATTTGCTTGCAAACGTTAAGATCAAATTGGAAATGGTAAACATATCTTCAAGATGTCACGGATATATAAGGCAAACTCGTGTTGACAATCATAAAAAAAATGATTTATTAATTTTATAGGAGTAAAGGTATTTAGCATCTCGTTAAGGGGGGTTAACCTGGTGTAAATAGTTCTGTATCTCGAACATCCTGGCTTTAAATACTGGTATTATTTTTATGAATGGGTCAAACTATGAATAGAGCCTGTTATTATCGCTATAGTGTTGACTTTATCTTTCTGATAATCTGTAAGAGTTAAGTGGTCCATCATTATTGGGTTCAGGGATAAGCTTAAATAGCAAATTAATCCAACATTATGTTCTATAACTAATACTGATCTACAATTACGCCTACAATGTGTCAAAACAATATCTTGAAACATAAAGATTACAACAACAACTACCACAATAAAACCTATAGGAATATAGGTCCTAGCTTAGGACAGACACCAACATATAACGGAATTAGATCATTTCATGACATCCATACCTCACAGTTTATAGGTATCTAAATTTATAGCTTTCAAACAACTAACCTCTCAAGCTCCTGTGTCGTCCACCTGATATATATTTATATGAACGAAAATTTTGAAATTCCTCATCAGAGAGTGGTTGCTATTTGTGAAACCTAAAGGACTGTGATCAGCTTCAGCTTTGTTTTTGAATTATGATTTATTTCGAGTTGGAATTGTATCTTACCCATCTTGTCGATGTGGTGCTGTCCTTGGAAATTTAAAACATTTCCTTTTGAATTGCCCAGTATACTTACAAGCCAGGACTACATTGATAGGTGATTTCAACAGGGATACAACATGCTATAGTCTAAGTATCAAATTTCTGACATGTGACAATGTAACTTTAACTTATGAACAAAATTGTATTACATTTAAATATATTTTTGATTATATTAAATGTTCAAAAAGATTCCTTATCGTATAACTGGAATTGAATTGGGTGAACATGCACATCATAATTATGAATCCATCTTAATTTCATTTTTCCATCTGGTTATGAATATTCATCATTGATTCGTTATTAGTGCTATATGTAGATATAACAATAACATGCCTTGTATGTACTTATTTAAAATAGCAAATTGTAATTTGGAGAAGACTACATCAATTTGTGTAATTTGTGTCTAATACATTTTGTCTATTTAATTGCCAAATAAAATATGTTTAGACTAAACTGGGATCAGCATGATAAAATAACAAGTGGACAAGGCTTCCTCCTGCACCAGTTTTACTGAAATTTAGTTTAACTCAAAAACAATAACTGGTAGAACAATCCACTTTAACACTACCTGAAGTAATTGTCACAATCAAATAAAAAGTACATCAAAATTAGATGAACGATAAGAATTGTGAAAAGTTCCAAATATGCGAAATTTCGGAATTTGGTTCCTTGCTCTTAAAAATAACATATTTTTTTCTCATAAACATCCCAACTAGAGGCTCACATGAGCCTGTATCGCTCACCTGACATAACTAAGTCCTCTTAAGAATGTCTGCATGCCAAATACATCTAAGTTACTATTCAAATCCCATAGGGTTCTATGTTAAAACTATGTCTGCTCATGGCAGGCATCTTGGATGGAGGTAGTAGTCACCGGACACAATTTTAAAAGTATACTACCCAAGGACCATCCATGCCATATTTGCTTTAAATTGGCTGACTGGTTTCAGAGGGAAGACTTTTAAACAATTTTCCCATAGGGTCCTATGTTAAAACTATGTCCGCTTACTGCGGCAATCTTGGATGGAGGTCGGGCTCACAGGACATAATTTTGAAAGTTGACCACCTAAGGACCATTCATGCCATGTTTGCTTTAAATTGACTTGCTGGTTTCAGAGGAGAAGACTTTTAAACATGTTTTCCATAGGTCCTATGTTAAAACTAAGTCGAGTCATGGTGACCATCTTGAATTTCCGATCAGCAAACGATTCACAAGTTTAGTACAGGATCACCTAATGATCATTCCTGTAAAGTCACAATTCAATTGGCTTAGTGGTTTCTAACAAGAAGATTTAAAAAATTTCGACCAATCAGAACACATTATGGGCCCTGGTAGCCATGTTGGATTTCCGATTGGCGCCAAAAACAAAAATATTGTATATGACCATCTAATGAACATTTCTGCCAAATTTGGTTCAAATCTCTTTCGTGGTTTCAGAAAAAAGATGAAAATGTGAAATTCCCATAGGGTCCAATGTTAAACTAAGTCTAGTCATGACGGCCATCTTAAATTTCCGATCAGCAAATGATTCACAAATTTAGTACAGGA
>MJUT01017101.1:112829-124307 GCA_002080005.1 Gigantidas platifrons | reverse complement strand
AGTAGTTTCTGACAAGAAGATTTTCAAAGTTTCAACCAATCAGAACACATTATTGGCCCTGGCGGCCATTTTGGATTTTCAATCTGCACCAAAATAACAAATTTAGTAGAGGACCTCCCAATGAACATTTCTGCCAAATTTGGTCCAAATCAGTTCAGTGGTTTCAAAGAAGAAGAAGAAAGTATGAAAAGTTTACAGACGCGGACGACGACGACGGACGCAAAGTGATGACAAAAGCTCACCTGACCCTTTTTCAAATATTGGCAATCAAAATATTCAAAGTCATGTGACTGCTGTGCCAGATCTCGTTGGGGGAAAATTATGCTAAATATTGTTAAAGTCTGTTCAGTGAAAATTGAAGTCGGAGAGGAATTATAATGTTTTCAATTTCAAGATACACGCGGTTCAAACATCATACCTCAGTGTCTTCATTTGGGGTTTGGGTTCTTCCTACATGTATTTGTAAAATGCACATACATGGTGGGTTCTTCTTATATATGTAAAATGCACGTACATGGGAAAGGTATTGCATAATTCAAGATTCTGATTCTTTTTATTAAGGAGATATGTGGACAGTTTAAGAACAAACAAAAAAGAATCACTGATACATTCCACATACCGATCAACCGATTTATATCATTTTGAGCAAAATCAGCATGATTCGGTTAAAATTGATATCAACAGAGAAAGTCACGTCAACACCAGGGTAAGATTTTCTTTAATTTCTACGTTCTTCTTTTACTTTCACGAGTGAAACTAAGCATCAAACGGTTCGATATAGATTGAAAATTTTATACATACAACATTCATTACCTTATATTTCCTTTACATGAATAAATTTGATAAATGAAATGACAGTATGTGTAAAAAATAAATATTTCCGACATTTCTACGCAAATATTACCCCTTTGCACATTATTGTCGGAGCATGGACTGATACCATGTAATAGATTATTTATATAGCTTCCTTCTAATACCAATATAACGGTCGAATTATATTTAATTAAGGAATTGGAAACAACCAACGTAAGGGGGTCAGAGAAAAATTGATACGATTAAAATCCGTGAAATGATCCGATCAAAATTTGAAATTTGTTTATATATGATACGATCAGAAGCTGAGAAAAGAATCACTTAAAGTTGAATTTTTCAAAAGGAAATTGAATTTATGATTCAATTGGCTTTTTCGAAATAAGCAAGTTTCTATTCAATGAGATGTATTTTCGTTTGGTTCTGCGGACTCCCGGTGCTGACTGCTGAACGTCCGATGGATGAATTCGTTGCGGACTCTAAATGAGTATTCGGACTTCATTCTTTGTATTGCAAATAGTACTTAAATATTCACAGATGGTTTTAGTTTTCTATTTCAGTGTTTTTACGATAACTAAATGACTATCATCTTTTTTGCCATCCAATTAAAACACACTGATGAGATGCTATATTATCGAAATGTTCGTATCAGCTGCATGCATAAACAAAAAGTAGTTGCTTTGATGGACACTTTCTTACTTTAAACTTGGATAACACCTTTTAATATTGCATTGCAGGTCAAATAATAATGTTGAACCATGGAAACAGACAGATTCCAATGCTACTATTGCCCAAAAACGTTCACTTTATTTTCGGACATTATTGACCATTTATGTCGCAACCACAAGCATGAAATTATTAAATACCGAAAGAAGGAATTAGATGATAGAACAGAAAGGACAGGTTACAGGACGAAACTTTACCAAGACATTATTCCGTCGGAATGTTCTTTGTCTGTAACAAATGATGAACGTCTGAGTACTACAAATGAGGAAAGATCCAAGAAAAAGAAATTCAACACACCAAGAAAAACCACTAGCGATGAACATACCACTGCAATAAAACACTTACCAGAAACGAATGCTTCGAGTAAAAGTTCCTTATCTAAAAAGCTGAGGCAAATGGAAATTTCAGCAAAGAATGATGACGATGGTGAGTATTATGAAGAGTCAGATGAAAATGATATGAAATATATTAAGAACATCCTCCCGTCTGTAATTGAAAAACTTAAAGAGTACGGACAAGTTCACATATACAAGAAGTGTTGCACATTGGTGAAAAATGGTTCTTTTCCATTGGACAACATATGCTACCTGCTCTTTCTTGATTTGGTCATGCGGTTCGATCACCCAGTTACATCAAAATTGCGTTATTTTCAAAAGAAACGAGAAAGTTCTGGGAGGTAGGCTACAGACTTTTTAGGGGGAAATTGATAAGGTTTATGTCAGATCCTCGAGGACATGGACAAATCATTGGAGGAAATGAATCAAGAGGACTCTTCGCCGTTATCATCAAAAATTAACTGTGTTGTTCCATCATTACAAACGTCAGGCATATAAATCTAACAAAAAATATGGATATTCAAATGAATTACCCCGTCAACTCTTCTGTGTTTACCAAGTTTCATGAATATCCAATAAAATACAATGTGTTTTAATAAGAATGAACATCCAAAATTGATTGATTTCGAACCGAGAGTAATAACAAAATAATTGAACAATGAGAGGGATAATCAGAAGTGGTAAAATCCACTTAACCACCAAGTATATGATAAATTGGACGATTCAAAATAGTCTCTATGGTCCTTACTTGGTACATGCATTTCAGAATGTAACGGCGGATTGAAGCAGATTGTAAAGAATGCCAAAAATAAAAACACACAGACAAAATCAACAACTATATATTTCTTAAAAACCCCTTTGGTAGTAAATACAACTAAAACATGAATAATGCAACAAAATTAATAATCAACCGGATTGTGTAATTGAATTTAAAAAGTTAAATCCAAACATATTGATCATTTCTGCAATAAAAAAAAATCGTAAAAAAACATGTTTAAAACAGCACCAAACAGATGCCAACTTGGCCGGCTTGTAGCTTTTAGTCTTTGCTTGAGTTGCAAGTTCTCTTGTGTCTTCCTAAATTAGTCCTCCATCTATAAAGTTTGTCACAATTGCACTTGAACCTAGCTACCTCGTACTCACTTTATTGATGGTCAAAGAGAGTAGACTTGGAAGAAAATGACCTATCACATTCATTACATTTCACCTTTCGCATGGATACTGACTTATGATGACAATAGCTTGGTTGTGTCGCATATGACCGCTTACACTTTCTGCAAGCCTATGGCTTGTTGCCAGTGTGTCCATTCAGGTGGTCAGCTAGTTGGTGTTTATTTATGAACGACTTTTCGCATTGTTCAGAAGAGCAAACTTCTACCCTCTCAAGGTGCAACTTGTTGTGTGCATTTAGACCAGAACGTCGGTTAAATGATTGCCCACAAATTGAGCAAAGGTATGTATCACACTGCTTTGTTGCCTTGTGGTCTTTAAGTTCTCTATTGGTTTCAAAGGATTGCGAACGCGTCCTCCATATGTATTCATTGTGTAGATTCAAGTTTTAAACGCTTTTGAATAAATTCCACATTCATTTAAATCCGTGTCTTTCTCTGGTGACGAAAATGCAGTAAAGGATTCATTTAAAGGTTCTAAATTCTTTGACCTATTCTGAACATAAAAAAGTGAATAACAAATAATGGATTTGGTTTGTAGGCTGGGTCCAGTCTAGAAAAATGGAAAGTAAAAGTATTTGGAACATATTGTAATGCTCTTAAGGGGGTACAGAACACCTAAGGAAGATAACTCTTTAAAATCAGTTCGGCGTTTAATCCTATAGTCTAATTGTAAAGAGATCTCAAGCTTCTTGGTGATCAAAATAAGTGTTGGTGAAACTGCTATATATCCATTGAAATTATTCCCGTCAATTGTGTGGTTCGATTTTTCTGAAATTTTTATATTTTTGTCAGTTGATCAAAGTAAATATTTTACCAAAATTTTAGGAAAATTAAACAAGCCAAATTTATTATAGTCAAAGTGTTGTGTACCCCCTTAAGAAAAAAAAATATAGCTGTAAAACTAGATAAAAAGTATGCCCAGCACTTCTTAATTATGGACAAAGTTGTTTGTGAGGAGGGAATAATTATAAATGGGGTGTGTCTGTAAGATACAAATGATGCATGACCATAAGAAATCATAAACAATTCAAAAGAGATGAGTTAGCCAACAAACTATGTCCCCCTTTATGCAGCCAGTGAGAAAAATGACTAATAAATAAGGGTAATAACAAAATTTTGAGAATATTTTATAAAAATCAAAATCCTGCGAATATGAACACCTCAATAATGTGTACAAACATCTACAACATATAATAGATGTAGCTCTAAACCTGTAGGAGGGGAGAGTCAGACAGACCATGTATCTATATACGAACGGATGGACGAACGGACAGGGGTAAATTATTATTATAGTCCCGACTTTTCGTCGCGGTACATAAAAAAGGGCCGGAATCAATTTGCGCCAATTAGCATATTCAAAATGATTCAATTGCGCCACTGTCTATATTTTGTATGGTTTTAATTGCGCCAATAAATGAAATTCAACTGTGCCATATTTACCTGTAAATTACCCGTACATAATTTACCTTGTGGTATTACAGTTAACCTTTAGCTTTAAGAATGGTCATTACATTCCACTGGTCTTCTGGTTGCTACCATCGAAATCAGAAGCCTGTTACAGGAAAATGTTTTCATTACTCGATGACAGCTGCAAGAGATTCAACCTTGATTTGTGTATTAAAACAATTCATCTAGATTTGGAAGCTGTTAGAAGTAGACATGATTCTGAAAAGGAAAACTTTGCAATGGCAAAATACCAAAAAACTATTACGAGGTGAAATTAGCAAAAAGCAGTATATTTGCCCGGATAAAAGAGGAGGGAAATAATTTCTTTAAATTAAACAATAAATTTATAATAATGGCGCAAATGAACGTCTATTTTATTGGCGCAAATGATACCCATGGTTTGAACAAATAAGTGGCGCAGAAGTAGTATTGGTGCAAATGAATGCATTTTTGGCGCAAATCGAAAAAAAAATAGGGTGGAAAGAAGGCCCTGGAGTTGAGGTCGAGGACCATGAGTTGGGAAGACAGGGCACGGGAATGGGAGGGACGGGACTCAAGAGTTAAATAAGGGGACGGGAGTGCAAAAAAATAAGAAAAACGGGAGTGGAAGGGACGAAAGATGGATTTGGGTCCACAGCCCAGCTTCTTGAGATTGGATCCCTTTGGTTGTTGTTTTTGCGATCTTATTCAAGTAAGTGTCTCCTTGACACACTTTCCGTATCCATTAACTATTCCACTAACTTGTGCTCTTTATTACATTTAGAAGGTCCATTGAATGCAAATCATGTATACAAATTGTAAGCCAACGATTCCAAAATAAGTCCTAGTTTTTCCAAACACTTCGTGGTAGATCTTCTTCATTGTCATTTTCCACTATATTTGCTATCACTACCTACAATATGGTATATATGGGTACCTGTAAAGTGCGAAACGAAATAAAAACGAAACGAAACGAAATGAAACCGAACGAAACGAAACGAAACGAAATCAAACGAAACGAAACGAAACCGATCGAAACGAAACGAAACCAATCGAAACGAAACGAAATCAAACGAAACGAAATCGGGTAAAATTTTTGATATATTTCGACCAGAGAAAATATGAAGACTTAGATGGTTTAATTCATAGCGAGCATCGCAGATGAGCACTAAACGGTAATATTTGTGTAGTAAATAAATGGTCACATGATCCATCATGAAAAAATTAAACCGAAAGGTATCTCAACGTTCCGCAAAACAAGAAAATACGGAGTGAAGTTAAAGTAAAAGTAGACTTTTGATTTGAATAAAATTAAAATGTTGTTTAAAAATAACAAGAAAAAATGCAAAAAGCCTTACGATATCTTTGTCTGAAACGCTCAATTTATTCTAAAAATGGACAATCGTTAAACATTCTTGTCTCACCTCTCTCAGTTTTCGTCACACGATTTCTTTCACAGGTTGCGCCTACTCTATATTAATGCCATTAATATAATAATGTATGAATTTCAGTCACATTCAGGCAGTGGAGAGACAATCAAGTTTTCGGAGATTTTTTTCACTCGATTACTGTGTCGAGGAACAACGCTTAAATTTTAAATTCTGCTCTTTCAATGATAATCCTGGTCACTGCTTGGATAGTCTTCAATGACCGTTCCCTCTGAGTTAGACACTCACACCCTTCAGCGTTGAAGGTCAAAACGGTCCTATCGTGGTCGTGTTAAAGGCGGTATGATTGATATTACTCTATAGCCGTTAAATGTGCATTGAAGTTACAAATGGCTCATTTGTTAGGGGCAATGGATGGTCCAGATCCACAAACAACAAAACAGGAAATCAATTTTGATTAAAAACAGATAACATAGAATCGAAAATTACTGAAAACACTTAACAGTAAATGTGAAGTGAATTCAGAGTTCATTAAAAGCTAACAGCAAATTCATTTTCAAAATAACAGATAAGAAAGAATTAAACTGGCCCAAAACACCATAATAATAAAACATCTCACCCCTTACACATTCAACGAGGTAACAACAGAAGGCAGGTGTCGAGTGAGCAAGTGTAAATGAAGCTATGCCCTCAACAATATCAAAACTTTTAGAATACAAAGCTTTACCAATACGGTCATCTATTGAAAGGGCTAAATGGAACTTGAGATGTTTAACAAAGAAACGCGTTTTGTGTGAAAAAAAAAGAAGAAATATCACTGCAAAAATCAAAACTTAAATCTGAACACTGAAAGGCACAGACAAACGAGCCTGTGAATATGGTTTTTGATTATTAGATTATTTGGCAATTTAAAAGTGATAATTTTATTTACAGGGGTAATTTTTCATGATTATCTGATTCCCAAAGTCATTTCTGATTATTTGAGTATCGCGTTTAGGGAAACATTAATGATTACTGTGGCAAAACATGTGATTATATTAGTGATTATACGATTCCTAGCTACCCCTTACGCAGGACCTCACAAACTGTTCAACAGGTTTTTGAAGTTACCCCGCTGTATCTTTACTGTCGCCGAGAGAAAACAATCAGGGGCAGTAATTCCTTTGAAGAATGAAACTGAAAAAGTTGTTCAGCGGCTTTGCAATTTCGCACGCCCTTTGAACTATTTTGTTTAGCTTTTAAGTCACGTACATCTTCGGCCCTCCAGTTTTACACACCTTTGAGTTTGAAATCAAAACACAGCTAACGTGGGCATTTCTTGGTCTGATATTGAATTTCGGAACATTTAGTTTTGTCAATTCTGGCCATTAACAGAGCACAAAGCCGTGTGAACATTAGTCCATTGTTGAAGACTGCTTGCCGTGAACATTAGTCCATTGTTGAAGACTACTTGCCGTTCTCTATATAAGATTTGTATTTGCTGTATTGTTGAATCGTTGTCTCATGGACATTTATTCCACATCTCAGTATTTTCCACTCATCACATATTTGTACACCTCGAGCGTATGTGCTAATCAACTCCTCCATCCATTCTTCCTTCAAAGATTTATCAAAGTCAGTGTCCCAAATTTACCATTTAAAAATTTAAGGTCATTTGAAGGGCTAATGCTAGTTAAATTTTGGTGAATGAAGAGTACGTGTAAATTTCTAGCCAATGACTTATTATAAAAAGGACGGATATGTGGTAGATTCCAGAGAGACAATCGCCTACTCTTCACCAATAAATTTTTTTTAGAAAGACCAAAAGAAAATTACTATTTGATGAGTATACTCATTCTACGCAGTCACCTCTAGAAGGCCCCAAATATATATAAAAAAAATGTATAAAATCCAAAAACAAAAAAAACGGCAAAACATCTTATTAACAAATACAATAAATGAAACTAAAAGATGAAAATCAGACGGGTAAAATTACTGGCCAACATTCACCTGACTTGGGACAAGCACATGAAATGTGGCGGGGTTACATCAGTTACATGAGCACTCAACCCTCCCCTGAATGTAGATCAGTGATAAAAAAAATAAGAACACATAAGACACAATAAAAATCAGAACGAACCAGTGTCTAATACGAGACAAAACAAGAAACATACAAGATCAACAACAGATTGAACAAGTTTAAACAAATTGAAAACGAGTAGGGTCTCACAACTGAATAATCGAAGTTAACTGACAATTAGTGTAGCTTAAGACAAAAAGGTCGTCTGTCAAAAAGCCATACTGTTTTTTCACACACATTAGTCGTGCTGTCTCTAAAAAAGCTTTAATAGCACGAAATCACAAACCGCGAGGGAAAAAAATATATGACTGTGCGATGCCTTGCATCTTAACAACGATTTATGGTTGTTTTTTTTTTACTTTTTAAAAGCCAAGTACAATGTATAGGCCAAGGTGCTCCAAAATGTTAAGCGGCCTCTGCTCCGCATTTGGGACCTGCTGGGTTGTCCAATGTCACCCCAGTATAGAGTCTAATCCGATAATTTCAACCACCGAACATGTCCATGCTCTATACTTTCTGTCTCATATCGGCTGTACAGTAACAATAAATCGTGTAAAAAAGTCCCCGAAAAGATGTCACTCCATTGGCTGAAAGCGATCTTGTGATAATCAAAAATTCAATCGAAAGGAGTGCTTTACAAAAAGTCCGCGAGTTTTTCAGACGGCAACAGTTCGGAATCTAAGTATTATTATCAAGTATGCGAAAGTAGTAATTCTATCAGTTGTTTAAAATTTCATATATAAAAAAAAATGCTGAGATATAATAAATTTGGATAATCATTATAGTATTAAACCGGGAACCCTTTAAGTCTTCTAAATTTGGATAATCAATATATTACAAACCCTCTTAGTCTTCATGCCATATTGATTTCTACATTTTTTCCCCGTTACATTTCGTTTAGTTTCGTTTCGATCGGTTTCGTTTCGTTGTTTGATTTCGTTTCTTTTTTTCCTTACATTTCGTTTCGTTTCGTTACATTTCGTTTCGTTTCGTTTCGTTTCGTTTTGTTTGATTTCGTTTCGTTTCGTTTCGTTTCTATTTCGTTTCGCACTTTACAGGTACCCGGTATATTTTGGGATTATATAAATAACTCTGAATATACATGAAGTATTAATTGTATTTTATCGGTAATTACGAGATAAAAGGATTGCAAATGAAATTTGTACGACCGATAAGACCTCCACAGCCGCCACCGAATGACCTCCATTGCTTTTGACTGAATCGCGTCCATTTGCGATACTATTGGTCATTTAATTCACTTTTGCCGAAGAATAATATCGAATACCCTCAAACAGGACCCCCTTTTCACACCGATAAATGCCGACGCATTTTCAAAACTTAAACTTGTGTGATCTGACACGCAAAACGGACGTGGTCATCTGACTTTACCACGAAGTGTTTGGAAAAACTATGACTTATTTCCTGAAGAGAAATCGTTTATCAGTAGCCAAAATGATTTAAGAGTTCCGTCTGAAATGTTTCATAATGTAAAACTTAGTAAGCTATGAAATAATATCGACTGAGTGACCTAGAAAGTTGATAGAATTCTCCGCTTCAAAACCGTCACCGGATGAAACCTGAAGCACCTTCTTCTTGTGGACTAATTCCCTCCAATGTCCGGAGAACCACTATAAATAGTGTGCTGTCTGTAACGGTTAACGATTATATATACTGTGAATTGCCGGTTGAATGTAATTTAAAAGCACCATAAGCGTGTGTCCAACACCATTATTGTACGTTGCCGGTTAAATGTAATATAAAAGCACTATTAAGCGTATGTCTAACACCACTAATCTATAAAGAATTAATCCTTCACCATAAGCAATAACATATACATCTATCGCATGTCGCGAACCCACCACCGCTACAACAGTTCAAAGAGACAACAAATGTCTATATTCAATATGTCTATAACTGTACAATGTTCACATATGACCGTTTGCTATGATGTAATGTTTTTATGCACGAGCGGATAAATATTATCACTCAAGGTCTAAACTATACTAGACACTGTTCTAAGCTTATTAGTTTCACTTTATCATATAAAACTGATATGGCATACAGTTGAAATTTCAGCTGTCAAGAGCGAGAACACAGATTTAAAATCTAAAAAGATATTACATATGGTGAAAAAGTAATTAACTTCAAATTAAGTAAAACAGAATTCAAAACTTATCTCAAGGGTAATTACTAGTAAAAACAAAAGAGCTTAACTCTTAAGGGTTATAATATACAGACTTAAATCTTCAATTCTAAAAAAAAAAATAACCATTAACCTTACTACTAGGCTATAGATATCAGGGATATACACTAACTTTTGAACCATGGTCGCCACCTGGTCTCCTAACTTTCATTTTCAAGGAGCCCAACAAATAATTTAGGCGCCCAGCTTTTTTTCAGGTAGATTACAGATATGGTAAATCAGATATTTTAACAATATCTCCATTTTGACGAGTCAATTTTGACTTGTTTTTGGATTCTGTTGTTTTTTTGAATAATTCCTTTAACTTGTTCCTTCGGTATTCTGTTGCGGATATATGTTATATGTGTTTTAAAGTTAATCACCAATTTTAATCTTATACTGTATACTGTATTTATGAATATGATTAAAACACAATCTGAAAGAATTAGAAATATGACTTTCATTCTTTTAATTTTCAGTTGTGGTTTGCTTAGCCATAGGCTCTGAAATAGTTGAAATATATTGCCAACAAACAATTATGCATTGTCATTTGGCCATGTAAAATTGATTGTTGGTTCCCCCTACCATAGGAAAATTTTAATGCGCTTGCATGCAGGGTTTTTTCTTCAAGAGATGTTAAACCACAAATTCAAAATGAACAAACATGTGTCTTATGGGATGTAGAATATGCTTACCACCAATGGTACACCTGGTCTCATTTTTGGTCCTATAATGGTATAAAGGAGTGTATTGTGTTAAAATTTTGGTTTTTTTTCTTGTTTCTGTCAAATCACTGTTTTGGTATCTTTCCCGTGAAGGTCACAAAATAAATCATAAAGGCTTTTGCTAAGCCAATAAAATTGCATCACTCATATTTCGTTTATTTGCGTATATTTCTGTAAATAGTCAGAACGATTCCACTGGGCACATCACCGGTGGCCATTTTATCCATAATGTACGTCACGTACAGGTTTTAAATCATGATCATTTTACCGATATCCTAAGCGCTTTGGCTATCTTAGAGTTAGAATATAGGGCCGGTGTGTTCATTTTATTTTATTTTATTGTCTTTATTAGTAATAGTAATAAAAGATAACGACCCGGCGGCAAAAAATTGACTTCGGGAAACCGACAATCATTTCTCTGGGATAATTCTACTGACACCGCTGATTTCGATATACCATTACCAAAATATGTAAAATAAAAATCGGAAACCAGTCGCAATTTTGGTATGTCTAAAAACCGGTGCGGGAATTAATAATTCTTGACATCGCTCCCAAAATTTTCAGTCGTCACCTGGGCGAGAAGTAATCGAGTTTTCACTTGCCCAATACAATTTTAAGTCGCCTTTGGCGACTGGGCGACTGTTAGTGTAGATCCC
>MJUT01017101.1:88568-111878 GCA_002080005.1 Gigantidas platifrons | reverse complement strand
GTATCGTAGAGAGGGTTTCATTATTGTAACTAGTAACAGTCTAAAATTATACATACATGTTATAATAATGCAATAATAAAAATCAAATGGTTGTTTATCTCGATTTTTCTCCGACAATAAACAAGGTCATATATATATGCTTTGCAAATAGCTATTTATCAACCTCTTTTTTTTTTTACTCTGGAGATTCTTATGACTACTTTGAAAAGAGTTATATATTTATCCACTATCAATGAGATCACTACCACCTCTTAACTCAAATTTAAAAAGTAAACAACTACAGGTAAATGATTATCCTGATAACTGTCAAATACAAGTGGCATGTTTTTTTCTTAAAAACATCGGGTCTCTGTTCATCTATTCTTACTGCAGTTTTTAAACAGTTTTTTTTCTAATCCTCCTCTTTATAGTTGAAAAATGACGTAAATATTGTTGATTGAGTTGTCGTAATTTCCTTAAAAAAACAGCTTCATTTCCATTTAAAATCCTAAAAAATCGCTGAGCTCCGGACCCCCTCCAGGGCTCTGCCCTGGACTCGCTGGGGACCTTTTGCGGTTCCCAGACCCCTTACCGATCTTGCCTACACATGAATTTATACTTTGTTACGCCCCTGCATACCTAACCATTATTTCCATTCTCCTACATCTTTCTTTGTGTAATGCAAAACAGAATCCTCTCGTTAATGCCTCAATGTTGTATAGTGCTGTTAACGTTGACATCTGAAATACCATCGGTATGCGTGGACTGGTTACATCAAGTATTAACTGAATGAAGAGTTCATCATTGTTCACAGTGTTTATAGATACATCATGGTTAATTTTATAAAGCATGGATTTAAGTTCATCTAGATAGTATTTCCTTATGCTCGCAAGATCAGGTCATTTTAATATAAAAATGAATTTTATCTTCGTCTTCAGAACCACATAATGGACAAGATGCGGAAATTTGTCTGTTACTAAATTTCTTCTGGTTGTTTGCAACATATATACCCCCAGTCAATAGTTGTACTTTGTTTGTCTTTGATACTTGCTTTCATTATAGATATAATATTGTATCCAGCATTTATCCAAATATTGTGTACAGTATTCACCTCCAATGATTTTACATCTAAATGTTTTAATGATGATTTATCTTTTGATCCTTCAATAACTTGAAGTTTCCAGTACTTTTCTAGTTTCTCCTTTATTTGTTTCTTCCATACTAATTTCGAAGGTATATTTTCCATAAGATCAAATATAGATGGTAACTCATAAAAGTCCAATATATTTTTAGCGAATATAAACCAACTGTTTGAGTAGTTGTTCTTTACTAGTAGCTGTCTAAGACTAAATACAAATTTCTTTTCTATGCCACCATTTCTTAAAAATACTTCCAAGTTTTACTAGAATTTGAGAATGAATGAATGATTCCAGTGGTAATTGTCCAGATAAAGTATACACAGCTGCATCAGCAGTTCGTTCATGTAAATTTTGCATATAACTTTTAAAACAGACTTGTGGTAATGAGATAGTTCATGAATGTCCTTCTTTGTTAACACAATACTGTCTACGCCAAAGACCAAACGTGAACGGACACATGTATTCCAAATTTCCATAATTATTTCTGGGTTTATTCCATTGTAACCATGCCTTCCAGCTCCCATTAGAGCATATGATGTTTGTCTAGCAGTTTTTATTTTAGTTTCAACGACGTCGTGCGAACATGGTTTTTTGCTATTCCTATATGAGTATATGATTTCACACCATTTCCATAAGTTGATCATGAAAAATGAAATTTTCTGGTATAACTCCAATTGTTTTTTTTTGTTGTTGCTAAATACCATTATTTTGGTTTTAGCTTTACTAATTATGTATCTTTCATCATTCGCAAATTGTTCCTGTGAAGAGAGCATAGTTTGTATATTGTAATTCTTGCTGACTTTTCGATAGTAGTACAATATGTCATCTGCACAAGTCGGACTTCCTTATATGTATTGAACCGATTTTAAATCCAAGATTATTTGTTTTATAAAATTCCAGTAGTGGATTGATGAACACTTTATAAAGTTCAGGTGATAAAATGCCTCCCTGTCTAACTCATTGTTGTTCGTCAAAGGGTTTAGAGTTCATGAAACATTTTCTCCTACCTGTACATTGTAAAAAAATCAATACTCAAAGAAACATATTTAATGAAAAAATATCAAATATACTTGAAAATGCAAGTTATAAAAATGATAACAACAAAATAAGCTTTTTGTTTAATAAGTCATACTCAATTCTTAGATTGACTTCCTCTTTCATATCAAACTGTTTGAATATAAGAAAAGATTTGCTATAATTATTATAACGTTTTATACTGTAACTATTATGATTTGTTCCACTACATGCATATTATGTTATTGTGTATTATCATATATTCTGAGCCTTAACCATTTATTGTTGATGAGTTTGTGTTAATAAAGTATTTGTATTTGTATTGTTCTGATACATTTTGTTAATGATTGACCAATTGTTTCCACCAACTCCGGTATAGAAAAGTCTCCTCAACATTGTCGAATGCCACACTACATCAAAATCCTTGGAGGCATCTATAAAACATGTATAAACAGGTTCATATTTGTCTTTCGCTTACAGCAATCACTTCAGTTAATAATAACACAGCGTTTGTCGGAGACACATCTTTAGGAAGTATTTTCTTCAATAATACTTATTCAAATAATTTTCCAACTATACTTGACACAGTTATTCTTCAATAAGAATTTGGATATTCGAGTGGCTTGTCATGACTTTTATACACAGGAGTTATTATTCCAGACTTATAAATACTTGGAATGTCACCATTAATATAGATATTGTCAAAAATTTGTTTCAATATATAAACTACATTAGGTCCACCAAATTTCAAGTGTTCAGCCATTAATGATTGTTCATCTGGTGAGTTACCCAGTTTTTGTTGTCCAATGATTTCAGTTAAGATTTCTATAGTAGTAAATTCTCCTGGTTGGCTATCCTTTGAACAATAATCCAGGATTTGATCATAGTCTGCTTCAACAAATTGTTTATATAAATTTACTTGAAATATTCAGATTTTGAAATAAGAAGATTAATTTGTAAATTTAGACTAAGTGACCATTCTCTGGCAATTGAAACGGGACGATATAAGAAAATACCTCGGCATTTACGAACGTGCAATAAATGTGAAACTCTTGATGACGATAACCATTTCTTTTTAAATTGTAAGCTAAATATTTCTTAGTGACTTTGACAATACTATTAATACAAATCTACTTGAAATTATTTTAAATCCGACTAACATCAAGCACAGGTGAAATTGTTAGGCTCCTTCATTAAACAGTCATTGGAACTGAGGACAGGGGCACTTGATTCCATTTGTTCTATTGTGTATTTAATTTGTTTATATTTTGTATATTGTTGACTATTCAATGTAGCCATTGACCCTAATTATGGTGGAAATTGTGCTTAATAATAAAGTAAAGTAAAAAAAAATTAATGTCAGGACTTTCCAAACGTTTACTCAAACGTTCAAAGTATGTATCCCACCCTTCTGTAATATCACCAGGTTTTACTAAGATTTTGCCGTCCACAGTAAGCTGTGTTAATTTTGAGGTTTTTCCATTCCTTTGAATATTTATTAACTTATGAAATAGTTTTTCATTTGCAGTATTTGAGTCCATAATTTCTGTGTATAATCCATATCGACGTTTTGCATCTTCTTCTCTCTGAGCCCGCCGCAAATTTCGTTTGGCAGTAATACATCTTAACCATAATGGATTGACTTTACTCTTAAGCGTTCCACTATTTTTCCATTCCTAATGATATTGTTTACTAATTTTGCACAGATTTTTAATTTCATGAGACCATGGCTCAGATTTCTTAACTGGTTTTGGTTTTGATCCGGCAGCCTCTTTTGTACAGTCATTCAGTATAACTACAAGTTTTTCTATCTTTGTTTCGTTATCACACAAGTGAAATAAGTCCTCCCGCAAAATCTGTTCGTTCACTAATTGTTGGAAAGTTTGTATATCACATTTACTCCAGTTAATTTTTGTAGGTACTTCACTATGATTTTCAACCATTTTTGGTACATTTCCTAATGCTAATTAAGGACAGTTCAGCCATTACAAGATCATGTGTTGATGTGTTGAGGCTCTCTCTTTGTACATCTCTAATGTTCTGTAAAAGTATCACTATTGTTAAAAGTAAAAAAATAGTCAATCTGTGATTCACTGACTCCATTGTTATGATGAAACGTATTATCAGTGGGATAGTTCTTTGGTAACCAAAATCCAATTTCTTTAATTCCATTAAGGAAAATCTTATCTCTAGTAGTAGCCTTGTGACGATTAAGCGATGCATTCATGTCGCCAACGAAGATATTATCACAATAGTTAAACTTTTGCACAATTTCTCCAATTTCATCCAAATACTTTTTATACAAATCATTAGGGATAGACCATTTAACTTGCAAAGAGGGGTATGTTTTTTTTTTTTTTTTCGTTCAGAATTTTTTTTTCGGACAACACAAGATTTGAATATTTTTTTTTTCTTGTCGCGCAAAGCGCGAAATTTTTTTCCAGAATTTAACATTAGCTTATATGACAAAAACTCTGAATCAAATTATTTTTGTTTTCCTCCACCAAAATCAGAATATTTTTTCAGCAACTTTGGGAATCAGAATATTTTTTTTAGGAAAAAACCATAACACCCCCTTCAAGTTAAATGGTCGTTCCCTTACTAGCCTTTACCCCAGTAGTTGGCATATAAGCTGCAATAATACAGATGGTTTTTTTTCGGTAAATGAATTAAAATGACACATATTCTTTCGCTTCCATCACTAAATTTTTCAATATATGGAAGATTATCTTTCCAAAGAATTCCACAACCACCTCCGCACCGCCACCGCTCGAGAGTTGTTGTACGTGGTGTAACTGCAGTTAATAATCGTTGGCTGACAGGACCAGTTGTCCTGTTGACGTGCACGTCTTCTGAGGAATAAATGGAACACTGGTCAGCCAACTTGTCCTGTGACAAGGTTTCTCTAATACAACTAAGTCATAAAGTGTGTGAAGCTGTTTTCCCTAGAACCAGAAGAAAAAAAATCACGGGAAACAAAAATATTATACCTGAAAAATTGATAAGCCTAATTTTTCACGGCATTGTACCAAACAATTACTCGTTCAAAACTGGATGGTCAGATTATTTATTTTTGCGTCTTCCAGGACAATTAATTTGTTTCTATTAAATGTGGTGACTGGATTTAAAATAATAAACATGTTTGTTACATTTTTGTATATTAATAAAATATCATATTTCTAGTAGTTATACATTAAATCCGGAAAAAATTCAGTGTAGTCTCCGTTATTAGGAAGGTTTTACAAGCTTATCGTAACATCCGGTTAACAAATTTCACACATGTGTGATATTTCCAGATGATAGAGAATGGAATCATCTAGCGAAAATACTGTTGTAACTGTTCATGTCCCCAAAAAACAATCAAGTATCAAACATATCGGTAGGTTTCAGTTTATGGAATTTAGACGACTAATTAATTACTCGAATACAAAAGTAAGTACAGAGAGAAATATGTTTATCTATTTTCCGTTGTATGCAATTTTCTGCCAAACATCACTGTCCAGGGCTTTTGAATAATGTTATTTCACTAACCCAACAAGTTAAAATATAAGCCCAAGTTAGTATTGCATAATCCTTATACCATTTTATAAGTATAACTTAATTGGCGTAGCCATGGACCATACAAAAGGTACCCTGGGTCAGACTACATTGTACAAGTTACACCAATTTAGTTATTGATTTCCATGGCATGGGAACTGTGGCTGAAATGCTCGCTTACATTTGTCATGGTCATATTAAATATATTTTGTACATTTTCCAGTTTACATTGAAAACCGAGTCACACTTTGCTCACTCAAGACATGTTTCACTATACTGGTACCACATTTGGACAGTGATGCTTAACATACAGTACACTGGATCAATACCGAATGCTGTTGATGAGATAACGGGTAGCTCCAAAATAGAGATATATACAATGTACGTTTCCGATTGGTTGTTATTATAAGAGTAGCAATTTATTTATCACAGAGAACTTTTATATTACGTACGAACAAATAACTTTACATGATTTCTTCTGTAGTAGTACGTTGGGCATTTTATAGCCCAAAATGGGTAGTCCAGAGGTAAGAATTACAGCTCAGGGTGTCGACTCGTGCTATTTTCAACCCCTGATTAAAGTAAAAAAAATATCCCCATAATTTCCAGGTGTCTAGGGGCATTGGAGAAGAATCTCACGGAAAAATGAAAATGATGAAAGCATTCACCTGAATTTGAGTAATCCTTTTAATAAACATGAAATAAATTGTACTTGCTTTTACATGTGATAATTATATAAGCTGATAACTTATGTTTTAATCTGTTTATTGTTTGCATTCTTTGGTAATTTAATTATCGTAAATACATGTACAGTGAAGCTTTGACTTTGTTTATTTCATAATTAGACTTTTATTATGTACATGTAGGTAAAAATAAAAGAAACTAGATACATGTATAACAAATTTTCATTTTATTTGCTCATAGAAATGTGTTCTAATTGTAAATTGTAACAATGGCAATGCAAAGCGTGGCGTACATGTGTATCCCCTAAATATTTCACCTGGGGACCTTGACCTTTGACCGATGACCTTGATAATCAATAGGGTTCCAGATTCTCTTAAGGACTAAATGTGTACCAAATTTGGTCAAAATCCATTGAAGTAGGTTGATTCTAGAGTGTTCTCAAGGATGTTACGGAAGGACGGTAGCATTACTATATCCCTTCGCAACTTCGTTGGCGAGGGAAAAAAAGTAAGAAATAGAAAATTTTCATTAAACAAGAAAGTAAACAATAATTCCCCTTTTATGGACTAGTGGTTAATAAACAGTATTAGAGTTAGACAGTCAAAATGTAAATTAATATTTATTTAATTTTATCACAATATTTGAAAAATACATTTGCCAATTGTATCATTGATTTAAAATTAATCAAAATTTAAAAAATTGCAAAAGAATCTTGATACTGTTACCTTTAAGGTACATGTATTTAAAAAAAAAATACATATTTCTCAAATCTGCTTCAATAATTCCAAAGTATGCATTATGCTCTTTCTTACTGTATGTAAACAACTAAAGTATGCTGAATAGTATGATCAAATGAGTTTAGACATAACAAAAAAATAAAAGACTATATTGTTAAAGGAATACAGTAGCTCAAATTGATTTTTGTTTGTTTATATATATAATATTAAAAGTTGCCAATATTCGATGTTTTATACTAATAAAATGTTCTGAACAAGAAGCCAGGTTTAAAATATATATTATAAAAAGAATTCGAATGTCTGTTGGTGAAATCACCATTAACACACCTAATTATAAGTCGGCTTCTTTTCCGAAGTTTACCGGACACTGAAAACTGCTATAAATAACCAGAAAGCATGCACAGGTAAATATTGGTTAGAATGAATATAATTTAAGAAATATATCTATGAAATTGGATCACGGGGTAATCAGTTAATATTGTATAATGGTATTTAGTAAGAATGACACTTAAAATCGAAAATATGTGATGAAATCAATAAAAACAAACCCAAACTCTGCAAAGGGGCCCAATAAAGGGAAAATTGTAAACAAATTGTATTGCATATTATTGACAGCACTTGAGTTGACTATATTTTTTTTAGAAAAAAACAGACATGAAGTTCATTATTTTAGTTCCTAATTTGAAAGAGATATCACCTCGCGTTTTCTCCTGAAAAAAAAAAGAATATATGGAAAAAAAAATACAAATCAATTCTACTGTTAAAATATGATTCGGCCAATAAAAAAACTAAATAATGCTTACGTGTTGAAAAATGGAGTAGATCGGTATAACATGTTTTTTTTTATTTTTGCACAAAGCTGAATCCTCCTGTTTGTGTCGTTTTGGTATAGAATCTGTCGATGTTTTATTCAATATTCCACGATTCGATTCAGTGTGCCATGTGCTTCTTCGTCAACAATCAATTTCGCACATGCGCAAACGCTTTCCCGAATCAATTCATTTTCAGGTCTTATGAATATGCACGGATCAACATTGAATTCTTTATCGGAGGCAAGAAAATCAAACAACGACGTATTTCCTTCGTTCTAGGCTCTTTACGTATGATATTATGAAAAATTTCAACTGCAATTAGTATAAAACATCGAATATTGGCAACTTTTAATAAGAACAAAAATCAATTCTAGCAGCCTATATCCCTTTAATTGTACCACCACAAACATTTTATGGTCATATTTTTTAATGATTCTGTCGGCATGGCATCTTCATTGACATTGTTGTCTATCTGTTTCTTAGCTCACCTGGCCAAAGGCCATGTGAGCTTTTGTCATGGGTAAGCGTCCGTCGTCGTCCGTTAGCTTTTCACATTTAAATCTTCTTCTCTGAAACCACAGAACAGATTTGAACCAAAATTGCCAGAAAAGTTCATTGGGTTGTCCTCTACCAGATTTGTGTTTTTGGTGCTGATTTGATATTCAACATGGCTGCCAGGGCCCATAATGTGTTCTGATTGGTTGAAATTAAAAAAATCTTCTTGTTAGAAATCACTAAGGCATTTGAATTGTGACTTTGCAGGAATGATCATTGGGTGGTCATGTACTAAACTTGTGAATCGTTTGCTGATCGAAAATTCAAGATGGCCACCATGACTCGACTAAGTTTTAACATAGTACCCTATGGAAAATCTTTTAAAAGTCTTCTCCTCTGAAACCAGCAAGTCAATTTAAAGCAAACATGGCGAGAATGGTCCTTAGGTGGTCAACTTTCAAAAGTATGTCCTGTGAGCCCGACCTCCATCCAAGATGGCCGCCATCAGCAGACATAGTTTTAACATGGGACCCAATGGGAAAATTGTTTAGAAGTCTTCTCCACTGAAACCAGTCAGCCAATTTAAAGCAAACATGGCATGGATGGTCCTTGTGTAGTATACTTTTAAAATTGTGTCTGGTGACCACGACCTCCATCCAAGATGGCTGCCATGAGCAGACATAGTTTTAATATGGGATTTGAATAGTAACTTACATGTAGATGTACTCGGCATGCAGACATTCTTAAGAGGACTTAGTTATGTCAGGTGAGCGATACAGGCTCACCTGAGCCTCTAGTTTTAGAAATCCCTTTCAGAAAAATGCATAGTATTGTTCTATTGCTGTTTTTGAAATAAAAGGACCAGAAAGTTTCAAATTACAAAATTTGTTCTTTATTTTTCATGCAATTGTAATGCTGTTTTATTGCAAATTGATTATCTTTTTGGGTTATTGATGGGTAATAAAAAGTTTCAGCAATTTTATTTCGAAAAGGGGCCCAAAATATGGAAATTTAATATATTTTGAAGGTATATATAATTTTCATCCAATTTTTTTTTGGTGACTTTTCTTTGAATTGATTGCACTAGAAGCTTTCAGTAGTATCATATGTCAACATATGTCCTTTATTTCTTAAATAAACGAGCTAAAATATCCAAGTTAAGACGGTTTATAGAATTTTTTGTTTTCATCCAATTTTGATACTTATTTTTTCATTGAATTGATTGTGCTGTGATCCTAAGCTATTTTACTGACAGATTTTCTTTACCTCAAACAAATTACAGCCTCTCAGAAAAACTTGAACAAAAGGTGTCTTATTCCCAAATTCATACTTATCATCCAATTTTATTTCTACATTTTGTATTTGTTTAAGCAATTTCTTTTATTGGAAAGGGGCTAAATGGGGTCCAAAATGTTTGGAAGAGTGTAAACAATTCTTATTTTTCATGGAATTTTGACATTTGTGATGTTTTTTTTTATCTTTGAAGTGATTGTGGCAGTGGCTTCATGTAGATTTCCTCTATCAGTTATGCTTTAATTTTGAGTTACATCTGATTGCAATAAAACTGGTACAGGAGCAATCCCTTGTTGACCTGCTGCACTCCTATCATGCTGTGCCCGTCGTTGCCATTATTAGCTCACCTGACGACACTGACCCAAAGGGTCATGTGAGCTATTGCTACCACTGGGCGTCCGTCGTCTGTCTGTTGTTAGCTTTTTGCATTTTAATCAACTCCTCTGAAACCACTGGACCAATTGGGCCCAAACTATGGTGGAATGGTCTTCAGATGGTCCTCTTTGAAAATTGTGTCCGACGACCCCGGCCGCCAACCAAGATAGTGGCTGTTACTAAAAATAGGAAATTTGGCAAAAAATCACTTAAAAATGATCTCCTCTGAAATTTCTGGGCCAATTGGGCCCAAACTATGGTGGAATGGTCTTTAGTGGTCATCTTTCAGAATTCTGTCCGACGACCCCGGCTGCCAACCAAGATGGCCACCGTTACTAAAAATAGAAAATTCAGCAAACAATCACTTAAAAATGATCTCCTCTGAAACCTGCTGGGCCAATTGGACCCAAACTATAGTGGAATGGTCTTTAGGTGATCCTTTCAGAATTCTGTCCGACGACCTCGGCCGCCAGCCAAGATGTCCGCTATTACAAAAAATAGAAAATTTGGCAAAAAATCACTTAAAAATGATCTCCTCTGAAACTGCTGGGTCAAATGGGCTTAAACTATGGTGAAATGCTCTTTAGATGGTCCCCTATCAGAATTAGATCCGACAACCTCGCCCGCCAAAGAAGGTGGCGGCCATTGCTAAAAATTGAAGATTCGCAAAAATTCACTTAAAAATTATCTCCTCTGAAATTGCTGGGCTAGTCGGGCCCAAACTGTTATGAAATGGTCATTAGTGGTCCCCTTTCAGAATTGTGTCTGGTGAGCCCATGCAACCTGCAGTCTGGGATTGAAAATGGAGGTCCAACCCTTACCCGTTCAGAAACTAGGGGTCCAAAACGGTTGAAAATGGTATTTTTTGTATGTTTCCATGCAATAACTTATATTCCAGTTGACCTATTGCCATGGAATTTTAACATAATGATCCTAACTACAAAATAAAGGCTGGGATTGAAAATGGAGGGTCTGTCTCCACCCATTTGGAAACTAGAGGCCCAAAGGTGCTGAAATTGGTATTTTCATACTTTCGGGTAGTAAGAACGTTTATTTTTTGTCTAATTTTGATGCAGTTTTTTCTTTAGATTCCTTATTAAATTATCTGTCAGTAGTATGTCAACGGATTTGACTACAGAATCTTCCATATACTTAGCAATAATTATGGCTTTTCTTTTTTGGGGTCAACTTTGAGCCAGGTGAGCAATTACAGACTCCTAGGAACCTCTAGTTTTTATTTGAAGTCCAATGATTTTCTTCTCTAAATTCCTACCTGCATTTGTTCAGACAGATTCTACCAAGTCATGACTTTTGCTGGACAATGATTGTTTCCAGTTAAACTGGTGGAGGAGGAAGCAGTTATCATATCTTGTTGTGCCCAGCCTAGACGTTTATTTAAACTTCATTAAGATTTTTGACAATTAACTTGTGTAGGTGGACATAGTATTGATTATTTTCTTTTGAGTTGTGAATTGGAAGCCATGCTCCTCCTGACAATAATTGTGCCTAATATACAATTCCTTTTCAATTTTGATTGATTATTTCTACAGACAAGTTCAAAATACAAGGCACAGACACAAGATGTGAATTACTAATTTTGTGAGGAAGTATTGAATGTTGTTGGACATGTTGATATATTGACACCTAATATGAAAACTAAACTCTATGTTAAACTTTAGTATTGTATTTCATGGATACTGTCACTATCACAAGTTATTAGACACAACACATTGAATGTTGATGTAATTAATATTGTTTTCAAGGACAAAGTGTTGACTTGGAGCAATTGACAAGGATGACAGCCTTGGGGAAAACAAATTGAAAAAAGGTCTATGAATTGAATTCTGTTTAAGTGAACGACTGAACACATATTATTTAGCTTTCAAATATTCTGGCTTTGAGCGTACAGTATTTGATGAAGTTTATTTCAGAAACGTGTTGTGCACACTAAATTTGATATCAACATTTTTATTATCATAATTCACTACATTGTGTTGATACCTCTGCTGGTGAACTATTAGTCCCAAGAGATATCTACTATCATCAGCCCAATAGTCCATTCTTCACCACTAACATTGTGTATGAGATATATTTATTATGGAAATTTATAGTTCCTATATCATGTATTTGTTATTAAAGCTAATATTCTCCTTCCTCAAGTATGAGTGACCTTAGCCGATTATTGCTAACCCTTTTAGGTCCATTGGTAATTCATGTACTCCCAAATCTTTTTAATTATGTGACTTTCCATTCTTTTGACCACCAGTGTGCCTGATGAAGGTTATTCCAGAAACGTATTGTGCCCACTAATATAAATTAGATATATAATTATAAGTTTTTATTATATTTCCAATACACTGCATCGGTGGCGTAATAGTTAGCGTGCTCGCCTCGAGTGCGGTAGATTGTGGGTTCGAGTCAAACCAAAGACTATGAAATTGGTATTTGTTGCTTCTCCGCTAAGCATGCAGCAATAAGCAGAAAGAGCAAAGACTGGTTGGCTCAGAATCAGAATAATGTGTCGTGGAGCGACATGTATACCTGTGGACTGTTGTTTCAGTGAGTAGAGCTATAAAAATCCAACTCAGTGAGGTGGTCTAGTACAAAGCGGAATTCATAATCATCTCATTGAAAATTAACTTGTTCATGCCATGATATAGTTGAAATATTGCTGAACTGGCGTTAAACAACAATCATTCACTCACTACATATATATAAATCATAGAACAAACACCTGTTAAGATTTCTGTTCAGAATATACAATTAAATTATACAAAATAGCATAAGAAAATTTAGTGCATTGTTTCTTACACTGGATTGGTGCATTCTATATGTCTATTAATAAAGATCTCATTGTCCACTTGGTATTGGTTACAGCTAACTTGCCAATAAGCCTGCATGTCTGATTTCCATCTGACCCACTTAAATCACCCCCCAAAAACAAATAAGTTATATATGCTGTATGGCTATTTCTTTGACCATTGTATTGCTCATTTTGTTAGACATCATCATCATCAGTATTTCAGAACTTTTGCTTCTGCTTGGAAGAGGGTAATCAAAACACCAATGAATGATGTTTCGATGTACTATCAGATTAGTTAATTAAAAAAAAAAAGTTGGTCAAGAATACTACCGATGATGTCAAAGGGTGTGCGTAAAGCAATGGTCGTACTCAAGTCCCCGATAATTTACAGATGGTTCATTTCAAAGAAATGACTTTGGGTGGTTGTCCCCTCCTAAGTCACATGCTTTCAGTTCTCCACTTATTGAACGTCAATTAACGTGTTTGGGGGTGGCATATCTATGATGGTAATCCTCCCACAGAGCTGTCCAGCATGTTCTCAATGTAGAGGTAGACAACCTCTCAAGGGGATGTATCAACATTTACCACAGACTAACTTTGCTTCATACCTTGACTTACTCCTCGAAATTGACAGTGAGGTCCGGTTAAAAATGAAACTTTACGACAAGTAGAGGATTTCAATTTTCCCATTGTGAACTTTCCATTTATATGTAACAACATTCCAGAAGCACTTGCATATATGAAGTATCTATCTCTCAGTTGATCCAATATTCCAGAGTGTGTGGTTCCAATCATGATTTCCTTAATAGAGGTTTGTTGCTTACAAGGAAATTACTGAAACAAGAGTTCCTAGTTATTAGGGTTGAAGTTATCACTTGGAATGTTTCACGGTCGCCACCATGACTTGGTTAACCGTTACAGAATATCTGTGTCACAAATGGCCGTGGGTATGTTCTGTTTGTTGTAATCACAATCCGGTCCTTTCCTCATTCGTATCTTATCACCGGTTTTGTAACAAGAATAACACGGTAGGTACCACTAGTGTAGCAGTAACTGCTTATGCTTCTGTTATTTACTTGTCTTAGTGGTGTTCGTGTTCTTGATGTTGTCAAATTATATGTCTTCACGTTTTCCTTTTTGTAGTGTGATCTCTGCTGCAATTTCTACGTAAAGTGATTTTAGGTTTGTCTGTTCTCCTATTTGTTTTGACGTACTGTCGTGGTTGTGATCGTATGATAGTTGGTTTATCATACGATAATGATGGCCCCTCTATTATTGAATGTACATGTGACATGGTACTGTAGTCTGTTTGTTAGGGTAGGGCCAACAGAAAATATCAGAATGACCATCAACAATTACTTAAATTCAGCGTTAAGATCAGAATTTATGTGAATGATTGAGAGGTTTGCAGCTGTTTACAATAGACTACTAGCTCAGCTGGTCAGTCATATTTAACAGTGCTTAATTGTACCCCGATGCTTCGTCGAAGGGGACTATAGAAATTGGTGTCGTCCGTCCGTGTGTACCGAATTGGTTTCCAGATGATAACTTGTGAATGAAAAGTCAGATTGAAGCTAGGTGTAGCATGTAAGTGTATCTTATGAATATATAGGTCAAGTTAGATAATGACAATTTTTTCGTCAATTTTTACTAGAGTTGTGCCCCTTTTTATACCTCAAAATTGCTAAATATTTGGTTTCCAGGTGATAACTTGGGAACAAATAGTAAGTGTATCTGATGAATATCTAGGTCAAGTTCGATAATGATGATTTTTCGACAAATCTAACCAGAGTTACTCCCCTTTTTTTACTTCAAAATTGCTATTTTTTTGGTTTCCAGATGATTACTTGTGAACAAAGAGTCCAATTAAGGCTAGGTTTGGTATGTAATATGTCATGTGAAATTCTATGTCAAATTTGATAATGATGATTTTCGACAAATCTTACCAGAGTTACTCCCATTTTTGTACTTCAAACTATATAACCTTTATGCCCCCCCTTCCCACATTTCTTATACTGCAAATTTGATGAATTTGGTTTGTAGATGACATTAGATATCTCTAAGTCAGTTCAGTATTGCTGTTTTTTTTTACAATTTAACAAGTGGAAAAAATGAGAATTGCAATCGCATTTATTTTTTGCATGATACAGGCTCACCTGAACCTCTAGTTTATAGTTGTTTCAAAATTTAAACTTACCATATAACCTTGGTGTCAGGGGACCGACCAGTGGCCAATGGCCTTTTATTTGTATTAGTCTATTAATCCTACTGGTTCAACCAATCTAATTAAAATTTGATCTTTGTTTGCTCCCAATTATGTCGCCGAGGAACAATTAAAGATCAAATTTCAATTAGATTGGGTAAATTTCTGTCTGATTTAAGCAAATTTGTATGAAAGAAAGAAGACATGCATGTAGATTTCTGTATTTATTTTCAAGTAAGTTTGAAGCATGGTTTTTAAATATTTACGATTTGATAGTACAGATTTGATAAGTACTATCGTTGTATTGTGTTTTTGACCTTCTAGGGACTCGTAATAGTTTAGATTTTAAAATTATGCTGACATTATACATTTGATTATGATTTTGTTGATATAATTTTATCAAAATCAAGCAAGAAGTTGCTCTGGAATACAGTGAAATTAAGTGATTCTGTATATTTTATCCATCTCTGCAGTTCCTACATATAAACTTCCACAGACAAATTTCATATGTACTAAATGATTGTAATCTCTATGTTTGGAGATAGTGGTATTATTTCGTATTTCACATGATAAGTTACAATGCTATGATGATTGAGGAATAGCTGTATAATAAGACAGTATCAGAAGTGGGTGGTCTAAGATGTTGAAAACAGAATTATTTTAGTAATCAGTTGGTTATAGTGTATTAAATTTATAATAATGACTCAGCTTTTAAGCAGAAAAATAAAAACTTATCTCTTTATAACAATATCATATTTAACTGACAAAGTAATATAGTACATTTGTACTTCAAACAAGAAAACATTCCATGCCTGCCAGGTTTTGTCTGTGAGACTGGTTCAGTAACATTTACTGTATTTGTTGCATTCTTCCAGTGGTTTTAGTGCATTCTCACAGAAGTGAGTACATTGTTTCAGAAGTGAGTGTTGATGGACTGATGTGTGAGTTAGTGACTAAATGATTATTGAATATGATATTGTTTTGTTGACAGCTCATTTTACTAATGGTAACATAAAAGAAGCTGGTGGTAATGGTTTAACCTTTGGACAATTTATCAACAGTGGAAATGCTAGAAGGAAAAAGACAATATTGGTTTGTAGTTTTACTTAGTGCATATAACACTTTTATGGCTGTATAAAACTGTCCAGTATCACTATACATACTATGTCCATCGTATATCTGGATCTGGATGTCTATCAAAAATTACATTGTACATGTATAATAATGTCGGTACAGAGAAATGACGATCTAATGGCAGTTTATATTTAGCACTATAAGTATTGTCCACTATTAGCACCAAATTAGTCTAGATTCTCATTGGCTTCTGCTTTTATCATGTCTGTGTTGAGAAGCTTCATGTTTGACAAATGTGTCAGTCATTACTGTTTTCCTTTTTAGTTTCAATACACCAAATAAACTTCCCTATTGTCATTGCATCCTTCATCAAAACATGAAAATTGTTTATGACAACACTGCTCTCTATATTCAAGATGGCTGTTATAAAAATATATTGAAAATTCAAATAAATGTTATATATCTAAAGTTTTAGTATTTTATTTTACCGGTATATGTAATTTACATGTTTGTCACTTAAGGAGATTTTTTTCATGGACCTTATGGAATCAGTCTTGTTCTGAAAATGTTACTTAGCTTAGATTTTCTTTTGCTCAATAGACATTGCTGCTGAGGGTCAGTTAAAATTTATCATTGTTAGAATTTTCAAATATTTCTCCTCAGAAACAACAATGATGGAATTTGATTGTTTGATTGTTGACCTTTTACAATTTTTGTGGGTTTTTTTGTCCACTTGAAATCCCATGATGGCTGCAACAACATCATCATATTATTTATAAAAAGCTTCATCATAGTTTAGCTTGTGTGCTATGAAATGATAAAATATCAGATAATGCAAATGTGTTTTGATATTTAAGATTGGAGAGACAAAAGACATGTCATATGTTGGGAAAAACTTTGGACCAGATGCCAGTAAAGCTCAAAGCTACTGCAGGTATTTTTAGAATTTCAAATTTTATTTTGTAAGTGTTTATTTAAATTAGTGTTGTCTCTGGAGATCAAATTATCAAGAAAGGGGGGATTGAGATCCTATACATCCTGCCACATTTTTGTGCATGTACCAAGCTTAAACTACATTTTTTGTTTCATTTACGGTGGTATGGGGTAATAGATTTCTTGTCAACATAAATCAGTCCCTTGTTTTTATGGAGTTCATGTTGCTCAATCTATAGTTTTCTGTGTAATGTTTAGTTGGCCATTCATTGTTTGTGTTTTTTTCATTTGCCCATTGTTTGGTCTGTCCTTGGATTTACTAGTACAGCTTCGGCTAAAAATTTGACATCTTCATTTTTTTCTTACTCCCAGATAACTTTTTTTTAAATATATTTTCAGATATTATGTTGGTGTAGTAGACAAGAAAAAGAGTAAAATGAGAATTTATGATTCTGAAATTATGCAAATGGTTCCAAAATTACCAGGTCAGTATAAACAAACATGTATTTAGTATAAAAATCATGTCAAACTCGATGCAATCATTAGATAAGAAGGTGTGTTATGTAAGATAAACTTGCCTGTATTTTTGATAAAGTTTTGATATAGACAGTTAACAGTTGTAGTGATTATTAGTTTTAAGTTAGGGATACTACAGGCTAAGGGTCTTTTTCAGGTGGTACGAATACTACAGTTTACGAGCCAAAAAAAATTGTCAGAACTTGAATGCACTGTTGGCCTTATTATTGGTTATGGGTACTACTGCCAGGGCTTGTGTAACATGTTATGGGCACAACTTGCTAGGAACTTAACTAGATGCATGGGGTACTATAGACTAGGGCTTTATTAGAAGTTATGGGTACTACAGGCTAGACCAGTAGGGACCAGGTCAGAATTTCAGGGTGAAACAGGATAGGGTTCATGTCAGAAGTTAAGGTTACTACTAGTAATGAGTCATACTATAATCTTTTTATATGTCAAAACTTGGATGGCAGGATCCATATGCTACTGTTTGCTCTAAGGGAATCTCTAGGTTTTAGTGTTTTTGAACTGGTTTTTGGACCTATGTCAGAGGTCCTTTAAAGCTTCTAAAAGAAAAACGGTTTTGTGAAAATACTGATATGAGTATTTTAGATTGAAAGTCCTTGTATTGCCTGTTCCTGATCATCCATTACAAGCCAAATATTTTAGGCCAAATGTAAGTGAATCCAGACTGAATAATTTGAATTATATTGTGAAAACACATACTTGAAGAAAGAAAAGACAAGTATATCATGTGACGGCTATGGACTTTTCAAACAAATTTAAATTAGTGGTAGATGCTAGCTATAGTGGTGTAAGTGTTGATGCAGTTTTGCTACAAGAGGGTAAAGATTGAATAGGTCTGCCAATTTGTTATTTTTCTAAAAAGCTTGACAAATATCAGAAAAATTATTCCAGAATTAAAAAAGAATGTCTTACTTTGTTGTTGTTTTTGAAACATTTTGATGTTTATGTAGGTTTTACATCTCAACCATTAGAAGTTAAAATGTAAAATCAAAATTAAAGATTAACGAGATGACGATTAATCTTGCCAGAATAGATGATTATTAAACATGATAAAGGCAACGATGATTTTATAGCTGATGCTTTGTTTAGAGTTGGATAAGATTGATATGAATTTATATAGAGATTTTTTTTGTAAAAAGAGGGGAGATGTTATGTGTATGTAATAATTTGATGTGTTATTTGTTCATGGAGAATATTTTTTGTTGACAAAGATAAAGATAAGATTACATCATCAGTGAAAATAAGTTACCAAAAATAGAAAAAAGTTGTTTACAAGTTTTTACTATTTGACCTTGAGTTTTTAATATGGATAAATAGAGAGAGGTCATACCTCAACGTTCCAGATGTTTCTCCATACCTATATAAGGGAAAAAGAATTTGAAAGTAGTTAATCAGAAATTTGGAATTTATAAAACAGCTGGAATTTAATATATCATTGCATTTGGATAAATTTACTGAAGTGAAGAGTTTGAAGATACCAAAGTGGTAATCAGTATCCGTAAATCAAAGAAAGACAGACAACATAATGGTCAAAAGACAAAAGACAGTAATATACAAAACACTACACAGAAAACTAAAGATGGAGCAACACAAAGTCATGTTACTTGAACTATAAACCATTCCAATGGATAATAAGGAAATATTGTGGATTGGAACTAAAGGATATTATAATTCAATAGGAATTAAATTTCTTAGGAAATGAGTTGAACTACTACCGGAAAGGAAAGGAATATATATTCAAAGGAATTTAACTGTGAACATTCAGGCCGGTTGTAGATTTTATAAATTTGATTTTGTAATTATATATTATCATTAAGTAATTCTTGTTATTTTATTCAAATAGAGAAACTTAATTGATTGTGGGATGTTACTTGCTGTTATTAGAATATTCTAGAAAAAAAACTTTATGTTACACGTCTGTGACATATAGAACATCAATATGTGTTCTTTTCCTTGATGTTTGTGACATGAAGAACAATGTTCAACACTGATACATCCTCTTTTCCTTGATGTTTGTGACATGAAGAACAATGTTCAACACTGATACATCCTCTTTTCCTTGATGTTTGTGACATGAAGAACAATGTTCAACACTGATACATCCTCTTTTCCTTGATGTTTGTGACATGAAGAACAATGTTCAACACTGATACATCCTCTTTTCCTTGATGTGCGTGACATGAAAAACAACAATACAACCTTTTTTTTTTGCCTGATGTCTGCAAGATTAAATAAAAAGATAGACGTCCAAACCCAGTGTGCACGATTTGTTAATATACCTCTTTGCCATGATTGTCTGAGGTGAAAAGCACCAATGCAATTTAATTTCCGTTGTTGTCTGAAATGAAAAACACCAATAAGACCTCTTTTCCATAATTGTCTGCAGTGAAAAGCACCAATACGACCTCTTTTCCATAACAGTCAGAGATGAAAAGCACCAATACGACCTCTTTTCCATAATGGTCAGAGATGAAAAGCACTGACTGATAAGGCACCTTACGCTGATATCTGCAAGATGAAATATACCAATAAAACCTTTTTCCATAATTGCATTGTCAGTTACAAGAAACAATAACCCCTCTTTTCCTTGTTGTATGAGTGATGGAAAGCTTCAATAAGACCTATTCATTGATGTATGAGTGATGGAAAGCTTCAATAAGACCTATTCATTGATGTATGAGTGATGGAAAGCTTCAATAAGACCTATTCATTGATGTTTCTTAGATGAAAAGTATCAAAAAACATCATTTCCCTGATATTAAACACAAATGATAACCAAATCATGTAGAAATTCTGTTTAACAATTAAAAAGAAGGTTTAAGATTGCAGTGGGAAAAACATTGACACCATATATTATGTTGTGTTAAAAAAGTATAAAAGAAGAGATATGATTATGTTCTAAATTGTATAACAACTGTTGAAGCCATTTGATTTGTTCTGGTAAAAAATATTTTCTGTCATGGAATAAGTTGAACAGGATGTTTTATATTGTTCCTGAAGTATTTAAGTGTGTATTCAGCTCCAGCAATACAACAACTAGTATATAGCAGGGGTTTTTATACTGTGGTATTATGTTATGGCACTATTATCGTTGTTCGTCTTTATACGGAATGGCTTTGGTGCAATAACTTTATATCTAGTTGACAGATCTTTCAGCTATGCATCGCCAAGTAAAACTGCATTTGCGACCATCATATCCTCAATGGATGCCAGTTAACTCTTCAAATAGAGTACAGATATTCCTTAGTTGTTTCCTTAAAATGAAAAAAAAAAACAGAAAACAATTCAATTAATTTTACATTTATTTACTTTGACAGCAAATCTTGTAAAACTATAAATAAATAATAGTAAATTGATTGTTTTGGTAAATAAATATCATCTTGTTTCAAAATTCTTTACACGACAAGCTGTCCTTTGATTTTCAAGGCTGAATTAGTAGTTAAAATTTGATTCTGATTTGAATCATGTTAGATAAGAATTATACAACAACTAGATTATAGAAATGACAAATGCTAAAGCTGTATCATTTAAGATTTTTGGGGTTTGATAATTTGAATTGAAAATCTATTTAAAGTTGCTAAATCTAAATGACATTTTCAAATTTCTTTTTTGTTTTAAGCTACCCACACGTCAACTGTATGTTCTCATGTCTCAGTAAAAACAAAAAGGTTATTGGTACTCTTATAGAGGATTCCTGTGTAAAATTTAAATTAGAAGTATTCAAATGGCAGAATATTTGCATTTTATTTTAAAAGGATTTGGTCTTTTCTGATAACTTTATTTTATACCATAAAAGTTGGGGTTTTTTTTCCAAGACAAATTGAATTGCAGTTTGTTAAAGCTTTTCCTTTATAACCATCAGTCAATCTAAATAAATCGGTCTTATGTAGCATTCTGTTCAATTACATATTATTTGAGGATCAATATTTTCTACTTCAAGTTATTGAAATGCATTTAGATATTATATTTAATGACATTTTTAGTTAATATTTGTGTTATTTCTCTCTATTAAAGTGGATTATGTCAGTGACATCTTAGATCTTTTCTAATATTAAGTTATTATTTCTATGGGTTACTAATATCAGATATCACAGCTAGATCATCTTTTATTCAGTCTTAAAACATTGACGGAGATGATTATTGCATAATTAATCAAATAAAATGTCTACGATGATATAAACATAAATACAGTTAATACCAATTTGTCCTTGACTTCTTCTAATTCAAATGCGTATCTAATTTAGATTTTAAAGCTGTTCGACCTTCAATATAATGCAAGGTGAAATATTACCATTCGTAGGACAAGTTTGATCGTTTTTATACAGGTCATAAGATGAAAAGCAAACAAATACCACACTGTCGGCACAGTTTCAAAATACTAGAGAAAATGATAGAAAAGGCCCCTAATTCTTGATCACCAGCTTCTCTGGCTTGGTACAGGCACTTCAATAAAACATGGTGGGGTTAAACTATATTTATGAGTCCAAACTTCCCCTCTTAGAGAAATGATGGGGTCATGTAAGTGTTTTTTCTCGTGTAAGTAAAATGCCAACCCTTACATACAACGAGGCAAACAGTGTTATTATAAAGAACACTACAATCTTGAACATTATGCTTAATATATTTAATCTTCATGACACAAAAGTTGGTTAGTGTGAGCTACGCTTGGCTGGAATCCTCCCTGTACAAACCTAGTGTTTAATTTTCAATTAGAAATCAAGATGGCTGTCATTGCTGTTCATTGTTCAAAATATGATCCTATAGTAAATTACTACAAAGTCTTCACAAAAATTTGTGAACTGATGAAATGCACACTATACCAGAGTGATAGTTGTTTTTTGTCTTTACCTGAAAACCATATGTATCTAAGATAAAACCATTTTTACAGAATCTGCATAATTGATGGAAGTGAGACTATATATTCCATCACTGGTGTAATCTTTACAATAATTGATATAAAAAAAAAAGAAACAATGTTGCTGCCATCTGAAGCATATTAACACATGACCATAAAAGATATGTGTTCAAAAGATTTCTTTGCAGAATTGTGTAAACTGATGGAAACCCAACTTTATATCCATGGTTATTGGATGGTATCATTATAGATTTTATCCCCCCGCGATAGTGGTGAGGGATATAGCGGCCGTCTGTTCGTCCGTCATACTTTCTTGTTTACGCGATAATTTGAGTAAACATGGATAGATTTAAATAATTTTGTGCATGTGGCTTGAAATTATCATTATCTTGGATGGTTTTTAACATGGAAATATTTGAAGCAAGGGTTTTGGGGGGAAATCTTAGTTTTTGGTTGAAAAATCACAAATTTTGAGAATTAAGTCTTATTTACGCGATAACTTTAGTAAACATGGATAGATTTGAATAATTTTTTGCATGTGGCTTGTAAATATCATTATCCTGGATGGGTTCTCAAATGGAAATACTTGAAGCAAGGGTTTTGGAGGAAAATCTTAATTTTTGGTTGAAAAATCACCAATTTTGAGAATTGTGTCTTGTTTACATGATAACTTCAGTAAACATGGATAGATTTGAATAATATTTTGCATGTGGATTGTAATTATCATTATCTTGGATGGGCTCTAACATGGAAATATTTGAAGCAAGGGTTTTGGGGGAAAATATTAGTTTTTGGTTGAAAAATCACCAATTTTGAGAATTGTGTCTTGTT
>MJUT01017101.1:76026-88546 GCA_002080005.1 Gigantidas platifrons | reverse complement strand
TGTTCACGCGATAACTTTAGTAAACATGGATAGATTTGAATAATATTTTGCATGTAGCTTGTAATTATCATTATCTTGGATGGATTCTTACATGGAAATATTTGAAGCAAGGGTTTTTGGGGGAAAATCTTATTTTTTGGTTGAAAAAATCACCAATTTTGCGAATTGTGTCTTGTTTATGCGATAACTATAGTAAACATGGATAGATTTGAATAATTTTTTGCATGTGGCTTGTAAGTATGTTATACATTAAGACTGCAATGCTGCTTTCTATAAATATATAAAGCTAAATATTATGCAAGTGCGGGGGGGATAGTCGTGCATTTATGCGTTAGGCGGTTCTTTTATTAGCTCACCTGACCCAGAGGGTCATGTGAGCTTTTGTCATCACTTTGCGTCCGTCGTCGTCATCGTCTGCGTCTGTAAACTTTTCATACTTTCATCTTCTTCTTTGAAACTACTGAACAGATTTGGACCAAACTTGGCGGAAATGTTCATTGGGAGGTCCTCTACCAAATTTGATATTTTGGTTTAGATCGGAAAACCAACATGGCCGCCAGGGCCAATAATGTGTTCTGATTGGTTGAAACTTTGAAAATCTTCTTGTCAGAAACTACTCAGCCGATGGAATTGTAACATTATAGAAATGGTGACTGGATGGTCTTCTACTAAATTTGTTATTTTTGTGCCGATCGCATATCCAAGATGGCCACCATGACTCGACTTAGTTTTAACATAGGACCCTATGGGAAAAATGTTTAAAAAGTTTTTCCTCTGAAACCAGTAAGTCAGTTAAAAGCAAACATGGCATGAATGGTCCTTAGGTGGTCAACTTTCAAAAGAATGTCATGTGACCCCGACCTCCATCCAAGATGGCCACCATCAGCGAACATAGTTTTAACATAGGACCCTATGGGGAAAATGTTTAAAAAAAATTTCCTCTGAAACCAGTAAGTCAATTTAAAGCAAACATGGCATGAATGGTTCTTAGGTGGTCAACTTTCTAAAGAATGTCATGTGACCCCGATCTCCATCCAAGATGGCCACCGTCAGTGAACATAGTTTTAACATAGGACCCTATGGGAAAAATGTTTAAATTTTGTTCCCTCTGAAACCAGTAAGCCAATTTAAAGCAAACATGGCATGAATGGTCCTTAAATGGTCAACTTTCAAAATTATATCCAAGATGGCCACCATCAGCGGACATAGTTTTAACATAGGACCCTATGGGAAAAAATGTTTTAAAATCTTCTCCTCTGAAACCAGTAAGCCAATATAGCAAACATGTCATCGATGGTCCATCGGTGGTCAACTTCCAAAATTGTGTTCAGTGACCCCAATCTCGGTCCAAAATGGCCGCCATCAGCGGCCATAGTTTTAACATAGGACCCAATGGGAAAATTGTTTAAAAGTCTTCTCCTCTGAAACCAGTCAGCCAATTTAAAGCAAACTTGGCATGGATGTTCCTTGGGTAGTATATACTTTCAAAATTGTGTCCGGTGACCACAACCTTCATCCAAGATGGCTGCCATGAGCAGACATAGTTTTAACATAGAACCCTATGGGATTTGAATAGTAACTTAGATGTATTCAGCATGCAGACATTCTTAAGAGGACTTATTTATATCAGGTGAGCGATACAGGCTCACCTGAGCCTCTAGTTATATTTATGGAAGAGACCATAACCTTCATTACTGAACAAAGTACACTGTAAATAAAGTCAATGACATAATTTTGATTCTATGATTACTTTATACTCCTCAACTATGTCATGTGACATATAATGAATTTGAATTTGAATTTTTGGTGTTTAATGCCACTTTCAGCAATATTTCAGCTATATTATGGCGACCAGTTTTAGTGGTGGAGGAAGCCGGAGTACCCGGAGAGAACCACCGACCCTAGGCAAGCAACTGGTAAACTTTATCACTTGCGGTTGCGAGTCGAGTGCACCCTTTTTTGTAATTTACAAAGCCTGGCGCGAACCCACGCCGTATTGGTGATAGGCTTGTATGAGTTGTTAGAGCCAGCGACCTATCTCATTGAGCCACCCAGGCCCCCATGTGACATATAACTTAAATTCTGTTTTAAACATGTCGATAGAATTGTCTGAGGTTTATAACATGTAATAGAACTATTATTATTGGTGTATGTTATTAAAAATTATTATCACAGCCACGATATATCTGAAATATTGTTGAAAGTGACGTTAAATACCATAACCCTCCTTCAAATTATTTCCCCCTCATGCTTAGTGCATTAGAATATAATTTCAGTAAGTATGAGGTTATATACCAGAGACTTTGATAGTGTAGTGAAACGAGTCAATGGAGATAAAAATGAATGAGGTCATCTAGTACTAACTTTGCTGCATTAAAAAATGTTAGTACTGGTGATAATTTACTATAGCTCAGAATATAATTTATATATTTTCATTTACTAGATTATCAAGAGGAAGAAGAAAAAGAGAAAATAAGCATACCAGGAAACAGTGATAAAACCTATAAACAAAAGGTAATTATCTACACAAACTATATGACTGGAACCGACTGCCACAGCCTGTAGATTTGAGTGGCTGTCAGGAACTGGCTGCCACAGCCTGTAGATTTGAGTGGCTGTCAGGAACTGGCTGCCACAACCTGTAGATTTGAGTGGCTGTCAGGAACTGGCTGCCACAGCCTGTAGATTTGAGTGGCTGTCAGGAACTGGCTGCCACAGCCTGTAGAATTGAGTGGCTGTCAGGAACTAGCTGCCACAGCCTGTAGATTTGAGTGGCTGTCAGGAACCAGCTGCCACAGCCTGTAGATTTGAGTGGCTCAGTTGAAACATTGAAGGCTGCTGTCTCCTCTATCAAATAATAATTTATGAAACCTGTAAATTGTCTTAACCTTGCTCAATTGTCATGTACGACCTCTGACATAATCTTTAAATAGTCTTAACCTTGCTCAATTGTCATGTACGACCTCTGACATAATCTTTAAATAGTCTTAACCTTGCTCAATTGTCATGTACAACCTCTGACATAATCTTTAAATTGTCTTAACCTTGCTCAATTGTCATGTACGACCTCTGACATAATCTTTAAATAGTCTTAAGTACGACCTCTGACATAATCTTTAAATAGTCTTAACCTTGCTCAATTGTCATGTACAACCTCTGACATAATCTTTAAATAGTCTTAACCTTGCTCAATTGTCATGTACAACCTCTGACATAATCTTTAAATAGTCTTAACCTTGCTCAATTGTCATGTACAACCTCTGACATAATCTTTAAATAGTCTTAACCTTGCTCAGTTGTCATGTACAACCTCTGACATAATCTTTAAATAGTCTTAACCTTGCTCAATTGTCGTGTAACAACCTCTGACATCATCTTTAACTTGTTGAAGACCGTCAGTATTTTTTAGAAGTAGAAGTATTTAACAACCATACATTTCTGGCACTTGAAGAATGATAATTGTAACATCAAATAATTTGATTTTGTAGAATTAGAATTTCAACTTTGGTAAATTTCCTGGAAACTCATTTTTATTATTTTTTATTTGATGCCACTGCATGTTATCATTAGGGGGTTCTTTATTATATTATGTAAATGATATTGCTATACGTCTGTAGTAGGATGNACAACCTCTGACATAATCTTTAAATAGTCTTAACCTTGCTCAATTGTCATGTACAACCTCTGACATCATCTTTAACTTGTTGAAGACAGTCAGTATTTTTTAGAAGTAGAAGTATTTAACAACCATACATTTCTGGCACTAGAAGAATGATAATTGTAACATTAAATAATTTGATTTTGTAGAATTAGAATTCCAACTTTGGTAAATTTCCTGGAAACTCATTTTTATTATTTTTTATTTGATGCCACTGCATGTTATCATTAGGGGGTTCTTTATTATATTATGTAAATGATATTGCTATACGTCTGTAGTAGGATGTTATGTTCTCCCATTGCACCTATCCTTACATTATAATTTCTTTTAGATAAACTTTATGCATTTACCCTATGTAAATGCAAATTAAGCATAATTGAACAAACTATCCTTTAAAAATTGTATCCTCAGAAACCTGATCAAAACTGATTATTTAGTGGTATTAGGATTTGAGGTGTGTGACACAGTACCCTCTGGTTATGACTTGTATGTACTTTAGATCACTACATCAGATAGTCTTGATCTGCACACCCATCATAAGGTTATTCAATATGTTCTACTGACACATTGCTTTGTTTCTATTTTATTCCAACATGATTAGTGTAGATAAAATCTAAGATTCCATCATTACATCATGATATTAAGCACTTTAATAAATACAGAAATATTTTTTCTGTGGGTTGTATCTAGAAATGTCTTTTTATTGTTAAAATGTCCTGTTTACAAAACAGTACTTTTAGTTAAAATTAAAATGTATTGCATGTTAAATAGATTGACGACTTGACAGCATCTTTTGGGAGTAAGAAGAAAAGACAAGCAATGGGATCACGATTACGAAATGAAATCCGAGGAGAGGCGTTAGAAAAAGCTCTCAGTTCTGCTGTTGATGATGCTGTCTCTCAAAATAGAAATTTATCAGGTAGATGGTGCTGACTAATGAAATTAGTATTGAATTTTGATAAAAGTTGTCATTTCAGCTGTCTTCGTCAAGAATTTTAATCATTTTAAACTTCACATTTTTTACTTTCATTATTGTTTTATTATCACTTTGATAACTACGCAAAAGAAAATATTTCAACAAGATATTAAAAAAAAGACATTTTTACGACCATATTCTTACAGTCATTAATCTTTTCCATGAAATTTCCCAATAGATATGTTTTAGCAACACTTTTATTCCATTTCACTACTTTGAGACCTAACACAAAGGTACCTCCGAGTAAGAGATGTTCTATTTTTTGTAATAATTCCCTACTTAACCAATATAAATCAATTTAGCTTTCAAAAAAAGATCGATTTAGATATTATTTCTTCATTTAAATCAATTTACAAGACAAATTGACAGCATTTCTTATTTGATAAAAGAAATTCTATGATATTTAATTGTATTCTGCCCTAATCTGGTCAATAGCTTCACTGAACTACAAGTTTAATCACTGGAAATCAAGAAGAGAAGTTGTATAATCCTGTCACGGTCAAGGGTATGTCTTGTCAGCAAGGCTTATATTAGGGTAATTCTAACGTTTCTATTCACCAGTAAATGTACATTTTTGTCTGTTTTACAATCACTGAATATTTATATTTTAGAGATTATGCACTACTTAAAGTAATATCAATGTACAGCATCAGTTTCTCTTGTTCCCTCAAATTATAGAAATATCATTAATGAAGACTGGCAGAGTCATTTTTTATTAATAAATTAAGAAAATATTTTGTCATTTTTTCAGTACCTGTTGACAGTGGAGGTGGCATGCATTCATCATTGATTCCCCCTTATAACAAAGATGCAGAGAGACCTGAGGATGTATATTCTATAGACAGTAGTAAGTAACATATCTGAAGATATTTATAGTGTTTATTTCTTAAAATCATATCCTATTATTGTCATGTTTGTAACACATTTACCTTATAGAAAGGTCCCTATGATGTATGCAAGTGTGGCAGAATAGAAAATTATCGATAAAGATTGCAGTCTCCTCGGAAGCAAAAAAAAATGAGGATTTGAAAGTTTGACAATTTCATTTTCTTCAAGCTTCATGAAGCCTCCAAGAAATATCCCCAGTATGGTAGATAAATCTTTCAGAGTTCAAGATTTTCAAGAATGGTTGTTATTTTCATGAGAAAAAATTGGAAGTTTAATTTTCAAACTTCATGAAATGTCACGGAGAAATTCCTTGCAAGAATCTGAATATTATGTTCATTTGTGAGAATTTTATAATTGACATCTTTGATTTATATGTACACCTAATTTTATTACTAAAATAAAGAAGTAAATGTTATATTTCTATTTAAAAAAAATAATTCGACGAACACTTGATATGTAATGACAACCTTTAATTGCAATTTTTTTATTATAGTACATCTCCCACTGCACTTTATTTTAATATTTCAAATGGAAGTTGATAAGAGGAGATTTTTGACATTTTAAAAGTACTATTTGAAATTATTGTTTCAATTTTAAATAATAAAAAAATAATGCATGATTGCAATTGTAAACGTGATATAATTAAAAAAATAATATGAAAAATGATATGCATAAAATATTTTGCACTTTTAACAAAGTTGCAACAACTCCCACTCGATAAATAACAGCACCTATCATTTGATCGTCACCAAAGTTGATCAGATCCTACCCATTTGGGCAATGTTTTTAAAATAAAGTTTTTGTTGTTAAACACTATCTCTCATATCTTGCATTGGTCTTTAGCAAACTTACACAAGTGTAGACTACTAGCAATGGAAAAACTTTAGTGATTTTATACCCCCACTCGTAGAGAGGGGGCTATATTGCAATCACCTTGTTCGTCCGTTCACACTTTCGTAACAGTTATCTCAGCTTCTACTGAAATGATTTTATATTTGATATATAGCTTTGGCATGGTGACTTGTACCGTATCTCCCCTTTCCAGGTTTACCGCACATCTACTTCCTGTTTACAGTGCGACTTAAAAATTTTCATGTTTGCTGTAATGAAAACTTTCGTAACAGTTATCTCAGCTTCTACTGGAAGAAATGATTTTATATTTGATATATGGCTTTGGCATGGTGACTTGTACCGTGTCTCCCCTTTCCAGGTTTACCACACCTCTACTTCCTGTTTACCGTGCGACTTACGAATGAACGAGTGGGGGTATTCTTAGCACGATGTAGGGTGCAACATTATGTTGTATTTTAGTATAAGAAATCCAAAATGGCTGGAACTACAGACATATTTAACGTAGGACCCTATGGGTTTTTTGTATAAACAAATTGTATTTTCTGAACAAAGCAAATTGTACATGAATGATCATTGAATTAACCTTTGAAAACAAAATTTAGAGATGACCTCTTATATAGAGGTGCTTATTTAACAGAGGTATCAGTTTGATATTTTGTTTGCTACATTAAGTGATTTTAGGGCAGGTGTTCAAAACAGTCTTCTTTTATTCTAATATTTTGAATTTGTGAAATTTAGTAAGTCAATCAAATTATCAGAGAAATTTTAAAATAACATAAAATAAGTCTGGATTCTGGATTAATAGTAATCAAAAGACCATTTATGAAATATATACAGTACTTATGTATATCATTGAATAATCCAAGTCAGTTTTTCTTTATGGTTTTTTTTTTGGTTGTTTCACCTGAAATTACAGGTGTATAAACAATAATTACCAATGAGTATTTTACATACAATACTATTATATTTTGTCATCATTTTTGTGTGGCACCAATTGGATGCATGATATCCTAATCATGTAGTATCTATATTTAGAGGTTTCTATTCATATGACATTTACACAGCAATGACTTTATTACAGTTATGAATCCCCACGAAATGGAGGTTATAGCAATACCTGCTGAAAAGATCTATGAAAGTAAGACAGACATCATTAAACAGTGGCAAGAGAAAGAAGAGTAAGCCTCATTTTAATATATGATATATTACGGTATTTCTTTGTAATGAAAATCTTACCTTAATTTAACAGTTATGCATATTATTTTGTACAATCATTAATATGTGATATCCTTATGGTCATAGATGCTCAAGGACAGACCTGAAGGTTACTGATGAATGATTTTAGTATGAATATGGATTTCACAATTGACTTGACAGGTTAAGCAGGTCAAATTATGACATTAGAAAAAACAATCTTTCTTTTAACAATATTATTTAATATCAATTCCACACTGTTAGTAGTATCCCAAATAACACTTTGTATTCTCACCTTGCCCAAACTGCCATATGAAATACTGTTATAACGATGCATTATGGGTACTGGATTGTACTTTGTTTCTTGTTATATTTATATTAAAATCTTGTATTTATCTAGATATTTACTTAACAAGGTCATATTAAGAAAGGACAACATGTCTGTTATCTGCATAAAAACATATAAGAAATTCATGGATTGCTAAGGTTCATACAAAATAAAAATGCTTTGCCATAGCAATGAAAAAAATCATCAAACATTAATTTATGATGTAACTTTCCAGATTTCCAACGTATGTATTAAACCACATTGCCATACTTCCTAAATTACCAGAGAACAGATGGAAGAAATCTAAAATATTGATGTATCTTTCTTATCTAATAGAAATGTACAAGAAACCAGCCAAATTCTTCAGGGCAAAAGGTATATAACATGAAATAGTAATTACATTATTTTTTTTATACACCAGATGCACAAATCTTTACTATATAGAGTTTGATACACACTGTTCAGTATAAATAATAAACTGAAGAGAGAGCATATGTATTTCATCCTAATCCTTTATTAGTACGTTAGAACATTTATTCCCCAAAAATATTCATTTTAAAATATTTCTTGCTTCACGTCATATAGCTCAGTAAGGGGCTGTTGTGGTCGTAATCATATGGTAATTGGATTTACAACTACCTGTGCAATCTATACCTATCACCACAAAAATTGTGAGTTTGAATCCCGCTCATGGCGAGATCTACCCGATACAACTGTGATAAAGTTGTCAGTGACTTGCGACAGGTCAATGGTTTTCTCAGGGCACTCCAGTTTCTTCCACCAATAAAACTTACCGCCACGATATAGCTGAAATATTGTTGAAAGTGACATTAAACACCATAACCCTATCCCTGTAACTTGATACAGTTATTTTTCAGAACTATGGTCTTATTACTGGAGGTTGTCTGTCAGGATGCATTGTTAATTATACAACAAAAGGGAAGCAATCAAAATACATTTATTCACTGGTATTTGTTGTATACATCAACAACAATGTGAAATGTGATTGTATTTTACACAAGGTTGTCTTGTGAAATCAATAAACATTATTTTTGCCACCTTGTCTCTGACAGACTTCTGCTATGTTTGATTTTCTATACAAACTCAAAACCAAGTGTGAATTGAAATAGGCCATTTTATTATTAAAATGAGAAAGTATATTATAAAAACAACATATATACAAAAATGTACACCAAAAACACTCAGCAGACCATTATCATAAAATTGGGACCAAATTTCAGTGTTTTACCACCTCTCTGAAAATCAAAGGTGAGGAGCCAAGATCTGCCTAGCAAAAATACTATAATTAAAAAGCAATAAACTGACAATCTTAGTGTTGATACATTGTATAAAAATTATCTAACACTATGAAAAAGTGTAGTTTCTTTTAGAATAACCACAACTATAATTCTAGGATTTGACTAAAATAAGCAACTACAGTATCTTTATAGAGGGCAATACAGATAACAAGACCAAACACATACTACATGTTCACAGGTTTGGGAGGGAGGTGGGATTTTCCATACAATTTTCCTCTGACATAACCTGTGTCTCGAGTTATGATGTAAGCTATCTCATGAATATTAATTAGGTTTCTCCCTGTTTGACCGCCTATATATAGCTAGCCTACTATAGGAGCACCTCCAATGTCCTAACGGACAGAAGTGCAACTAGAGAAAGAAAAAACTTTCACTTCGTGCCAAAAATGCATTTATAGAACTATAAATGTAGTTATAAACGAAGAACTAGGATAATTGTAGTCCAAAGTTTAACACTGATACTACCATGAACAAACTTTAAAGAAACATTGTCAACAATCAGTTTTGAAAATGCAGTTTTAAATTGCTTAAACCATAATTGAGACAGACTTAAATATGCACAAAGTTAAGGGGTATGGTTAATTGAGGTTCAAGTCCTTGTAGCACATAGATTAAACTATGCTGTTATGGGGAGAGGGGGGGGGGGATAAAAAATTATCTTTTAAAACCAAAAGAGGAAATGCAGTTATAATTTGCAAGAAGTGGCATGTTGATGTTAAGATTCCATTTTGTACCAATGAAGATATAAATTTTGTATTATATTAAATGTCACAAATGTGATACATTTTTTTTTAAGTATACAGTAGCTATCTTATTTTAGATCCTTTACCATCTGACTGGCCAGAAATGATCAAAACAAAATTGTATAAAAATTATACATTATTTGTGGACTCGGGACCAAAACCTACAAGGTAAAAGTTGTACAGGTTAATGGTGTTTATGTATGAAATAATGGTGTTTATGTATAGAATAATGGTGTTTATGTATGAAATAATGGTGTTTATGTATAGAATAATGGTGTTTATGTATAGAATAATGGTGTTTATATATAGAATAATGGTGTTTATGTATGAAATAATGGTGTTTATGTATGGAATAATGGTGTTTATGTATAGAATAATGGTGTTTATGTATAGAATAATGGTGTTTATGTATGGAATAATGGTGTTTATGTATGGAATAATGGTGTTTATGTATAGAATAATGGTGTTTATGTATGGAATAATGGTGTTTATGTATAGAATAATGGTGTTTATGTATAGAATAATGGTGTTTAACAACACTTTCAACAATATTTTAGTTATATCGTGGCAATTCCGTATAGAAAAAGAACAAAACAATGGTACAGCATTAATGTTCATGTATATTTTCTGAGCTGATATCCCTTTTTTTGACTATAATGTTGAAACCTTGTGGAGCAGGAACTGCTTACCCTTCTGGAGCACCTGAGTTCATCCACGGTTTTTAGTGGGGTTCATGTTACTCGATCTTTAGTTTTATGTGTATGTTTTGTAGATCGTTGTTTGTCCTTTTGTTCTTTTTCTTTTGGCCATTGTGTTGTCTGTTCTCATTCGATATACGGTTTCTGATTACCTCCCTTTGGTATCTTTAAACTCTTCTTCTGTAGGTTATTTTTAAAATTATTTTAACATACCATAGCCAACAGTTCCAAATTCTTGTCTCTGAATTCTGATTGCCATGTTTACTGTTATGACTTTTACTATTTATGAGATTTAGCAGTCGCTGTTCTACATTTTAATATGGGCTTAATTGGAAATTAGTTGAGCTATTGTTTTCGTTGAAGTAACTAAGTCAAAAAGATCAAATGTCCAGACTAAATGTATTTTTAGGGTGATCAGAAATCAGAGATAGTCGCCAGAATCAATTATGTTCTGTACATACAGAAGGAAAAATTCACAGGAAAGAGAGGGTCGATAGATATAAAAAATAAAAATTGACATTTATTGCATGGTTTTCTCAGTGTACTCTGGTCCCTGCTCACAGTGTTATGGGATCTGAATCATCCACATCTTGATACTTTGATCTCCGACAGAAATACAGATAAAAACAAACAATATCAAGCCCGAAAAAATATGCTTCTACTCAGAAAGATCAAATACTATCATAAACATGAACAGTACAATAGCAGGAAATGGTAGTAGTTAATTAATTACTAGCTAGAATCTGCTGGTTTAAAGACCATTGCTTGGAAGATTCTTATAGCAAATTTAATATCAATGCATGTTTTGAGTATTTCAGCGTTTGACATTTCATACTAGTGTCCTATATCACCTGTTTATATTTTAGATGTGTACCACTACGACTGAAAGACAAACTGATATTGAATATATTAGTGCTTTGCCTTATTCTAGATGAATTTGAATTGCCTTTGAATGATTTACAAAAAGATCTAAAAATAGGAGGAAGAAGGTAGTTATAGAACATCATTTTTGTGTATCATTTTTTTTTTTAAACTTTAATCAGCATTTCAATCAACATATGAATAATCAGATATCAATATTTTTGTTATTACATTACATAATATTTAACATGCTCATTTGATAGAGCTTCCTGGTTTACTTTTGACCATGAACCCCAGAGCTTCCTGGTCTACTTTTGACCATAAACCCCAGAGTTTCCTTGTCTGCTTTTGACCACAAACCCCAGAGCTTCCTCACAGATCTACTTTTGACCATGAACCCCAGAGCTTTGTGGTCTACTTTTGACCATGAACCCCAGATCTTCGTGGTCTACTTTTGACCATGAACCCCAGAACTTCTTGGTCTACTTTTCACCACGAACCCTAGAGCTTCCTGGTCTACTTTTGATCATGAACCCAAGAGGTTCCTTATATACTTTTGACCATGAGTCCCAGAGCTTCCTTGTCTACCTTTTCCATGGTTAGTGGCTTGTATTTTAGCCACAAACGTGGTAAACCAATGATTATTAAATTGGTATTTGCAGCTTCTCAACTAAGCACACAACATGTTGACTGGCTCGGAATCAGGATAAGGTTCTGTGTGGTTTGACATGTCGACCGGTGTTGTTTCAGTGAGCTGTGTGGTGTGACATGTCTACCGGTGTTGTTTCAGTGAGCTGTGTGGTGTGACATGTCTTCTGGTGTTGTTTCAGTGAGCTGTGTGGTGTGACATGTCTACCGGTGTTGTTTCAGTGAGCTGTGTGGTGTGACATGTCTACCGGTGTTGCTTCAGTGAGCTGTGTGGTGTGACATGTCTACCGGTGTTGTTTCAGTGAGCTGTGTGGTTTGACATGTCGACCGGTGTTGTTTCAGTGAGCTGTGTGGT
>MJUT01017088.1:283900-296366 GCA_002080005.1 Gigantidas platifrons | reverse complement strand
TGTCGCCAGTTTAAAAAAGTTAATGATGCCTCATGTGGGCCCTATGATTAGGCAATAACATGTATTCTATTATATTCATACACTGAATACGAAACCGGATTAATCTTTAGATAAGCTGTTTTCCTACTTTTAAAATAAATTATTAGTGTACCCTTTTCATAGGGGACCCATTTTATATCATCTGTAAAGTGCACGTCTACTAAGCAATGCACCGTGCTCCTCAATGTATTCATGACGAAATGAACTTTCTGGAAACTACTTTACTTTATTGATAAATATTGCATGGTGTTGTGTAAATATCTTTTTCAATAGCATATGATATATCTTGTGCATGTTTGAGTTAATATCTCTTTCAATGGCATAGGATATATCTTGTGCATGTTTGAGTTAATATCTTTTTCAATGGCATATGATATATTTTGTGCATGTTTGAGTTAATATCTTTTTCAATGGCATATGATATATCTTGTGCATGTTTGAGTTAAGGCGTGGGTGATTGTTGTTTAAAGTACACAACTATAATGGCAAATATATACTAATTACCCTTTTAAGCTATTCAAATATTTACGTTGTCATCATAGTAATTACCGGTATTCCATATGTATATTTCTATTATAAGTATTATTGATGTCTTGCTAATTACATGTCCTTATAAAGTGTTGCTTAACTCCATAGGATCAATTTTGAAGCTGTAGCTGTCCAAGAACAAGGTACTATGATAGTTTCTGTAGTACACTTTCATTGTGCTAGCTAAATATAAAACTCAATACGTCGCTCTACTTGAATACATTATCTTCACACCGGACCAATCTGTGTTTCTTCTCATGGCTTTGTTCTTAGTAGGGAAGCAGGGCATACCAATTTCAGTCTTTGATTTGACAAGATCAGGGATGAAACCCACTCTCATCTGCAATGGGGACAAAGACCCCAGTTTCAAGATTATAATTAGCAACATGTCATGGCTAGATATAGTCAGTAATTGCATAATTACCAAAGTAAATGCATGGTACTCTATTACAGGAAAAACGAAACACTTGACAATTAGCTTATTATGATAGAAAAAGCTGGACGTCTGTTAGGCTCTTATTCCGAAACTCTTTCAAACAGAAAATTTAACGTATGTCCCGATTTCTTTTAATCATGTTTAATTTTGAATCTCGAAGACATCTGCACTACATTTATTACATGTGTATACTCACACACTAATATAAAAAAGTAAATATTGTGTGTTGTCATTCGTGTGATTATTATAAATAAACTGGTAGTAATTTCAGGAAACACACAACTGCATCGGTGGTGTAATAGTTAGCGTGCTCGCCGTGAGTGTGGTAGGTTGTGGGTTCGAAACCCGGTGTGGGTCAAACTAAGGACTATTCAATTTGGTATTTGTTGCTTCTCCGCTAATAGGCACGCATAATTAAAGAGAAAAACAAAGACTGGTTGGCTCGGAATCAGAATAATGATTCCCAGTGGAGCGACAGATATACCCGCGGACTGTTGTTTCAGTGAGCTAGCACAAAAAAAATCCAGCTCAGCATGCTGGTCTAGAACAAAGCGGACCTCATCATCATTTCATTGAAAATTAACTTCTTCTCGCCATAATATAAATGAAGAATTGCTGAATTGGCGTTAAACAACATCACTCACTCACTCACTCAGAAAACAGTTTAAATGGGAGTAATTTTTTGTTTTCGTTAAAAAAGGAAAGACAACTCGAAAAAGAACTTGAAACATATACATTGTAATTTTTCAAAATCAAATAAAATGTAGTTTGTGGGAGACAGCCCCTTCAAAGCAATGTCATATTCAGAAAGCAATCGGTGATATCCTGTAATTATTATATATATATTACTGGATATTTTAATATTCCTGTGAATAAATTGAAAGCAAGTTTTCGGTTTAAGAGCCTTTTTCAGGATTAGAACCTAACAAACTTCGTTGTCCAAGATACTCGTATGATTGCTATTGTGATTAACAGCTTTAAGACGATGGTAAGATCGCTATTATAAGATGTCTGACTCTATTGGGAAACATGATATTACCCAGGGTTTTAAATTGTTCGTTTTTAAAGTTTCAATTGATCGATATTTTGTTATTTTCTAAAAATTGTATATTTTTTTAGTGTTCGTTTGGCTTTCAAGATTGTGATTATTTCTATTGCTTTCTGTCAATGGTATTATACATTTACCCTTAATTGTATTGGAATGGCGGTTAATGTCGATGACAAAAATATATGATGTGAGAAAAATACATAATGATCTAAGAAGAGTTTGAAGATACCAAAGGGGTAATCAGAATCCATAAATCGAAGAAGGACAGACAACACAATGACCAAAAGGAAAAAGGACAAATGGACAAAAAACTATCTATATAACACTACACAGAAAACTAATGATATAATCTTACAACCGGGGTAAACTCAAGTGATCCGGAAGGTTATGTAGTTCCTGTTCCACTAGTGGTACCCATCATGCTACTGTTGTTACAAACCCGGTGATTGGTCGTAAATGAGGAAAGAATCGGAAGTTCTTACGACAAGTGGAACATATCCGTGATCATATTCCGCAACGGTTAAGCAAGTCATGGCCGTAAAATGTTTGGAAGTGATGAATTCAACTGAACCAATAGGAGCATTGATTCAGTAGCTTTCTTGTTAGCAGCAAACCTCCATCAAGGAATTCCTGATAGGAACCACAGGAATATCGGATCAACTGAGAGATATATACTCCATATACGTGTGCTCCTGTAATGTTGCATAATGTATGCATTCTATTGAAATACGGGATTTTAACCATTTAATAGAATCCACCGGAACCAGTTAACAAACTTTGTATCATATATTGTTGCTCTTAATTTATAAAGAGTAAATGTATTGATAAAATTTGCTCACGCCATGATATAACTGAAATACTGCTAAAGTTGGCATCAAGCACTAATTAATCAACCAATCAATCAATTAATTTATAAAATTAGACTATAACCAACAAGGACAAAATTAACAAAAATAATACAAATTGATTTTAATAATACTGTTTTGTTTTCTCTCACTAGTTTAGCCCACCACTTTATATTGCAGTGCCTGTACTCAGGCAGGAAAGTGAGGTGGTTATACAGTTGTGTGGTTGGGGTATCGATTTTGCCTCTTTGTATGATTTTGATAATTGATTTAAGGATTGTTCCGACAGTCTGGTATTGTATTGTTCTTCATTTTATTAGACATTAACAATCATGTTTTACAATCATACGTCTCTAATACAGTACATACAATCAATACACACTTAAATTTAAAATTTCATAATTTCTTCCACGGCGTATGTTCTAATATCAACCGTTTAATATCTTAATTTTAATTGGAAAACTTCGACTACCAGAACAATCTCAGTGTGTGTTTTGAAATAAAAGAATCGATTTTGTTAGATGGCAAGACTATTGTTTTTGGTACTATACATTTTTTTTTTCAAACAGTTACCTGCGGTTTGAAACATGCTTATAATTTCAAGGAGAACCTATTCACCGTTACGCAAGTGTTTATGACATACAAATAACTTTCAGTATGATTAATAGTTATCCAACGAGTCATTTCATTTCAAAATTTAAGAAATAGCATTGACGTTACCTTTAGTTTTGATATCGTTGAATGAACATGAATTAACGTTGGAAACGAGAATACAATGAACCACATGAGAAATAAAAATATTAGATCATAAGAGTAAAATAGTTACGCAAGGGTTGAGAACATATCTTTGGTTTATTTTTATTTGAAACTTAAATATATTGATTGGTAGATGCTTAACATCTAGTGATATGACACATATATACATGATACCAAATATCAATATTAAACAAGAAAAGCTTTCCAAAAGTGTAATCAGAAAATAGGTGAGAGACAGACAATACAATGTCCAACAGAAAAAGGACGAACAATGAACAAAGGTGTTTTGGAGCAAAATCAAAACAAACAAATCAAAACACAAAAACAAACAATCAACACACATCAACAAAAAAACGAAAGAAACAAAAACAAAACAAAGGGTAGTCAAAATCGGGTAAGAACACATCTGACACCAAATAGTATTCTATACACGAACAGTTTGAAGATAACACAGGTGTAATCAGAAGCCGTAAATTGAAGAAGGACAGATAATGCACTGGCCAAAAGAAAAAAAACACACAACGAGGTCACTGCACAGTTCGTGTTTCGCAATCTTTAGTTTTATGTGTAGGGCTTAGCAGATCATTGTTTGATCTTTTTCTTTTGGCCATTGTATGGTCTATCCTTCGTTTTTACAGCTCCTGATTACCCATCTTAAGACTGAGCAACGAGAACCAGACTAAACACCAGATATGAACTCCTGGAGGATGAACAGCCAATTCGCGATCAGTGGAACAAATCGTGCTGCTGTTAAACGACACAAACATCAATTGATATGGGAATAGTGTTGGACACTAGTATTCATAAATAAAAACAAATAATATAATAAAACATGAACCATCTACCAAACAAATGGTAGTAAACGAAGCCAACACCATTCCTCCAAAAAATTGTTCCGGATAGCATTACATGGAACTTAACAAGAAATAAACTGAACCGCAATTCATTTAAAGAGAGTTGTAAGGAAATTGAAGCTCTCAACCAATAATTTACAGATTAATGCATTACTTTCAAATTATTTTTAAATCATGTATAACCACATATTTCATAGCGTGCTCTGCTGAAGTGCGGTATATATAGGGTAAAATCAGAGACTATGAAGTTAGGTTTTGTTTCCACTCCACTTAGCAAGCATCGCTTAGGAGTATGATCACAGATTGACTGGCTCTGGATCAGAATAATATATTCGAGTGCAGCAACATATGTAACCGCAAACTGTAGTTTCAGTGAGCTGGTTCTATAAAAATTCGACCAAGCGAGTGGTCTCGCACAAAAAGCATTGGGGACCTAGGTCAAATTTGGCTATCCTGTTTTTAATGCCTTAGGTTGTCTTGCTCTCAAACACTCTTACATTATACACCTGATTTCGCCCCGTTTTTGAATGAATTTTATTCTCATAAACCAAATACATATAGTTACAGAGAAATAAATAATAATATACAACATATTAAATTTTGTACATGTGTGAAACAAATTACAATTCCATTAACCAGGAGGTGGGACTTTCATACTAACAATCTTTATAAATTTACATAGTTTTTCTAATACAATAACATTACATGAAGAAAATAACTCATTAAATGTGAAGGTATTGACATTATTACAGCAATAACTCGGTAAATATTTGTCCCTTTCTTGTTTCAAATAATTACATGACATGATATAATGGAACTCATCACCGATATCAGCAGAGTCGCAAAGATGACACAATCTGTCAGCTCTTGGCACATTTTGCCATCTTCCCGTCTCTACTGGTAATCGGTGACCACCACATCTTAATTTACAAAAATTGAACATGTAGTTATATGGTAAAATATATATACATTTTTCTCAAACCTTTTGAAGTAGAATTCATATTTTCGGACCATTCTTGAAAAAATTGGTCTTTTAATTTCTGTTCGACACTACTTGATAACCAAACAGTAGACTAACTATTTTGATCAAGCCAAATATTTGACATTCCACAACTATTAAGTATATTTTGTATAAAAGATAACCATTTGTTTTCATATCCATAATTAGTAAAATTTATATACATGAACTTATACAGTAAATAAGATAAGTTTAAATTCTTTTCCGTTTAATATTCTACACCAAAATCTTTTCATACGAACTTTCATTGTTACAGAAATCGGATACCTTCCCAACTCACCATATACCATAACTTTGGAGTGTTAAATGAACTCTTTCTATAATATCAATATTTTCGAAACCCCAAATTTCTGAACCATACAAGAGTATTGGTAAAATAGTTTTATCAAACATATCAAGTTAGCACTCGATAGATAATTTGTGCTTCCTACACTTTTGCAGTAATCCATACATGGCCTTTGCCGCTTTTTCTTGTAGGTATTTTCTGGTGGTTAAAAAGGATCCACTTCTTGCAAAAAATATTCCAAGATATTTGTAGTCTTTTACAATTTCAATTTCATTGTTATCAATGTGAAATTTCAAATTTTTAGGAATTCTTCCTTTTGAAGAAATTAAAATCTTAGTTTTCTGAACATAAATTTTTTATTTCCATTTTTTGCAATATGTAGAAAATTCATTTAGCATAATTTGTAGGTCATGTCTAGATTCTAATAACAAAATTGTATCATCTGCATATAAAAGTATCAATATTTTAAAATATACCATTAGCTCATTTTCAATGTCTCGACTGATTGAATCAATTCCTTTTATATTTAGTCCTTCTAAAAATCTTGTAAATCGTTCAAATAAATTGAGAACAGTAAGGGGGAAAGATTTTTATCCTGTCTAACTCCTATTTCACATGCAAGCATATCGGACTTTCTATTGTTATGTACTATGCGTGATTTTGCATCGGAATACATGTTTTCAACAATTCTATAGAATTTCCCATTAATGTTTTTATTTAAAAGTTTGAAAAATAACAAATTTCTTTTTCTTTTTGAGAAATTGTATAATTTACATATGAGACACCAACCATTCATTTCATACAGAAAAGGGGGTTATATTTTTTCTTAATTGTTATTCATGAAATTTTTCTTGCATGTTAATTGAAATAAAAAGAAATTCACTCATTAAAATCAGAGAGAGAAACGGACTTTGACATACATGTGTATGCATGGATCCAATTTTAATGAGATGTTGGAAACTAAAGAAAGTATTCTTAGGCTAACTTACATAATGAAAATTAACAGTTCTTGACAATAAGAAGATTTAATTAAAAGTAGTTTAATGAGTTATAAGAAGTTATTGTCACCTAAATAACACACCTTTAGTGTATTATGATGCATTAAACACGTCTTATTAACATTGCTTTTAATGTTATTAAGCAACTAAGACGAGGTCCATATACTCTTCCGTACAACTTGTACAACATATTCTTAATATAGAACAAATAACCTTAGACAATGACATATAAGTTATATTCTTCAAGTAAGATTTCACATTTTGTTTTTATTCTTTATTGCTTTATTAAGAAAATAAAAAAAAAACCATTCTCTGCGTTATAATGTCTTTTTTTTTATTTTATTTTCATTCCAAAATAAAACCATTTACACACATTTTCTTTTGTTCCATTTTTCTTTGATTTCATTTGGGGTCCTAATGGCAATTCCCAGTTAGCTGGTCTTCTCAATGATCTCAGTCCATTCTTTTTTCCTTTTCATTTGTAATTATATTTAAGTGTTTTGACTTTATGATTGATATAATTTTCCCCACTTCCCTCTGAATTAAGACAATCTCCTCTCTACTAAAATTGCATTTCTTCAGTCTCTTTTTGTCCTGTGTAAAGGGGGGGGGGTAGAGCCAGCCATATATTTTTTTTTATTTATCTGCTGCTAGGATAAAACAGGGAATTGTGGGATACATTGGTCTTGGTTAAATATTAAACCTGCAGTTATTGGTTGGTTAAATTTTAACCAAGTGATCAAATGAAGTTGAAAAACTCATTTTCAACCCTTGGTTTACTAACCCATGGCTAAATCTTTAACCAATGGTTAAATATAACCATATTGTTAATTTAATGGTCATATGAATTCAAGTAATGGAGGTTGTCACAAAATGATTTCCTTTAATTTGTCATACATTAGCTGCAACATGATAATTAAAATATTTAAACTAGAAAAAAATCAATTACAGAAATAAACAACAAATATACTTATATACGCATTGGAAAATAAGTCAAGGACAATTTTGCAGATACTAAAAGGGTTATTAGAATCCTGCATCGCAAAAAGACAGACAAAACAATTTCTAAAGAAAAACAATGAACATTGTCACAATACACATAAAACGAAAGACTGAGCAGCATGAGCCTTCGCTACAGGTCCTGATATACTAGTGGTATCCTCGTATCACTCTTGTTAATACATTGATTGATTGATTGTTGTTCAACATCTAGTGAGCAGTATGTCTATTATATTCAAGTTCAACAATATTTAAAAACTAAACATAAATGAGGGAGGAAGGAGTCAACCAGTGAAAAAGACTTTTGACTGTTATTAGAAAAGATTAGAGAGTTGGGTAGGGATGAACATATTATCCGGTTCAATGTGGGGGTATTTAGCTCTTTCATCTGGACTCGACTCAAACTTGTTGGAAACAAATAAAAAAAAATACGTATAGGATATGAACAAAACTTAATAAAGAAAAGAGAACGCATATATCTAACGCAAATAATATGAATTTCAAAAAACAGAATATGCAGATAAAATGATACAGGAAAAGTAATATATATTTAACATATAGGTAACACTGAATCTGTTTCTCTGTTTAGTCATATGTATATTACTATAAGTATAAAACATATATAATACTGAAATAGCGTAATAAAATGAAAATGTACACAAAGCAAAAATATACAATTAGATGGCAATATTGTCTTTAAGCTGAAGCTAACATAAATATAGCATTATACGCTTTTTTATGAAAAGAAAGTTTAAACAGTGCATGATGGTCATCAATTCCACCATTATCAACAAAACGAGCAATGCCCTCTCATCTTAAATGAACTCACTATTTACAAAAAGACCACGACATATGACTTTAGAAAACTAGGTCCTGGCTTAAGACAGGCACAAACATGTGACGGGGTCAAACCGGTGAATGGGATCCCAACCCATGTATCCAATATACATCTGTAAACCAGACGACAGGGAGAAGTTGTAAATTGCTTCCATTGTAAAAAAAAATACAGCATTAATAGATTTACTCAATGAATGAAACATACATCAGTACAAATGTCTAATACAAACAGAAATCATTCTACACATAGCATCAAAGGCCCTTTGGTTTACTTACCCCATAGACGTTTACCTTATATGGCCTTCCAATTATCAGCGTACCTGTAGAAAATTATTCCAAAAACGCGTTGTACGCACTAAATTTGGTATATACGTTTTAATTTATATCAACCTATATATATATATATACTTATTGTTATACATCGATCATAAATAGCTCATGGCAACACTTTAAAAAAGTAATATCTAAAATAAACTTTAAAAAAAATATTGTGATTCTAAACCTACCTGTATAAGCCGCGTTAGAAACAACAGCAAATATAATGAATCTGTAGATTATCATTTCACATTTCATATTTTGTGTCAGTATCAACTCTCAGAAAAATATCATATACTACTACTGACTGTAACTATATAATCATATATTTAAATATCATTCGATTTCTAAACGTCAGTCTCCTCAGGCGTGAAGAAACTGTCTTTAATAATTAATATTTTAAATATTAAATAATCAAACGCATTCATACACCAAGGGCATTAATACTGCGTTTTCTACAAAAAACAATAATATGGATAGTCTGAGCTTTTTATATAAAGAGTAAATTAGAAAACTATTGTTTTTTTTACCAAAATGCAGAAAAAAGTAAATTTAGAAAAGTGCATTAAATTCTCCCTTTTGTCTCCCCTGTAATGGCTGCGCCCATGAATTTTTGAGAGCTCACTGTAAAAGACACTTTTCACACGTAAACGAGATGTAATTTCAGACTAGTTTGAGCTTATCTAATGTTTTGTGGTCATTGACGATAGCACAAACTGTGGGGAATACTGAATAATGTAATACTTATTAAATAAGTGGCGTACCATATTATTATACTGGAAACTCGGTGAGGATATCATGGCAGTAACAGCGGAGTCAATTTTAGAACTGAAAATCTTAATGCTAGGATTAGATACCAAGGTAAACTCTTTCTCAACCAAGTTAGATACAATTGAAAACAAGTTCACAAATATGATTAAAGAGGTACAAGTAAACGTTGATCAGGTTAAAAGGGATGTGTCGGTTTCAAAAAGAGAAATTAAAGAACTGAGAGCAGAACACAATGAACTAGAGAAAGGCGTTGAGCATATAGAATTAGAGCTAAATAGAGTAGTTTAAAACTATGGATCTCATGAAAAAAAGTATGGATGATAAGCTGAAACAATTGCGCGTGCAGCAAGCTATGCTTGAAAAACATGAGAGAAAGTATAATTTTCTCGTCTATGGGATACCGGAAGAAAGTGGCGAAAATATATGGACAGTAATAAGCAACCTTTTTGTAAAAGAATTGGATATAGATAAGTGAAGAGCAGATCGTATTTCCGTTGGAAATGCACATAGGATACCGACACGCCAATTTCAAAGCAGACCGAAAAGTCCCAACCCAATCATAATCCGCTTTATACATTATGCAGATAAGCAGTTGGTAATGGTGACATTACCAACTGCTTATCTGCATAATGGTTCGGTTATAGACTAGCAGGAAAGAGAATACGGATTGTAGATTATTAGCCTCCGTGCATGAAAGAAGTCAGGAATCAGCTAGCTAGCATCGCATATAAGCTCAGATATAAGGAGAAATTAAAAACACGCATTAGAGTCGTTGGAATTGATCTCATTCTCGAGACTCGAATAAATGTCAAAGATAAATGGCAATTAAGAAAAAAATTTGAACCCCTCTGAGTAGTTTCAATTTAGACATTTTCCACAGACCAGTGTACATACATTTTTGTATTTGCGATATAACTAAATTATTTAGTGATTAGTGTTGATTTTGCAAATAATTCCCATTTATGATATTTGGTATGAAAAACCTAGATTCTACATCTGATGAGTATACTTAGTATTAGTCGACATGATGGTTAAATATAATAATTAACTGATTAAGTTTTCTATGTAATAATTGTTTAATTTACTCTCTCTTACTATTGCAGATATAAATTTATGAGAAGAAGTAAGTAAACATGGATTAATTGCTTGTTGTGCTCTGTTTTTGAGCCAAAATTAATAAGTTTTATTTGTTTTGCGTGCTGCAATGACTGATTTTTTTCTTTCTTTAGTTATTATTTACAGTTTCGCCTTATTCGATCTCTTAAAAAGTTTATATTCCGATATCAAGATCTTGTCGAAATATATTCTGTCTCTGCATATACAATAGTAAAAGATACATTTTCATATAGTGAAAATGTATAAAGATAAGGATTTGGTATACGTGGTTCAGAATGTCAAAAATATGTTTTGTTAATGTGTGACGTAAAAATGCTTTTGACATTTACCGTCGTAATTAAAATACTTCAAAGGACTCATAGTTGATGGTGATGGTTCACGAGATATATTAGATACTGAGTTTGGTACTGTTTGACTGCTATTTTGCCTGTTTTTTCCAGTGTTGTTGTAAATGCTGTTTTAATGACAACGGGAACCTTTGAACCGCAATGGAAGCGAGAGGTTGGCGCCGTAAAATTTTATTCAATCCACCATTTCTTTAGAAATGCCTGTACCAAGTCAGGATCATTGCGGTTTTCCAGTTTCCCGGTTGTTGACTGATTTTGTCTGTTTATTGATTTATGAGTTTTGAATTTCCCTTTGGAAGATTGCTCTGTGTTCGGTAATTTTGTTATTACCCTTATTTACCTATTTTTCGTTTTATTATTTTAGTATTGTTGTCTTGGAAAATTGACACATATGTATTTATTTTCTTTTCGCTTGCTATTACATGTAATTGTTCTTTTTTAGTTTTCATGTTGTCCCTGTGTAAACTTTGCCAGTGTCCTGACAAATTTATGAACCTGCTAGTTTAATAAACAAGTAAGTATTCACTGATTAAAACAACTTCGAGGGGCATGTACATGTAATATAAGTAATACCGGTAATTATGGTAATAACAATTGACAGTCATTTGACTTTCAATAAATCAATGTATTATGCCACAGTTTATGGTGAAATGTTGGACTAGTTAATATCCACTACACAACTGAAAGTTTACCCGTTGCTGAATTATCTTGTGAACTTAATGCTTTAAAATACACTTATAATCAAAAATACAAAAGGAAATCTCTTAACGATTACACAGGGACCCATTTTTTTATGATTATGTTGCGTTCTTCAGTTTGTTGGCTAACTCTTTGTTTATATTGTGTATGAATATTTTGTCAATATACTTATTAACCATGCAGGTATCATATATACGATGCCAGGTAAATTATAAACAAGAAGTTACACATACTATAGGCATGATAGACTGGGTATTAAACCAAAGCAGGTGCTTTTATTTTAACTACATTTGTTTACATGACAGAAGAAATTATCAATAAGTGTCAACAATTAGGCCTAAACAAATATATCCAGCCCCAGACCCAATTACAGTGCATATATTCTCAATCTGTGTGGAAATTGTGGAATTTTATCCTTTGGAAAATTAACTTCACAAGAGGAAAAAAATAATAATTTGAAGACAGTTGAATAGTTTGACAGTAAACATCATGATTGTTCACCTTGGCGTTGGAAATGTAAATAAAGTATTCCAGTTTTAAATAGACAAACTAGTTGAAACAAGAGGAACATAAA
>MJUT01017088.1:256175-266463 GCA_002080005.1 Gigantidas platifrons | reverse complement strand
CCTTGGAATATATTGTGTTCTGTGCAAATCGTAAGTAAACAGTGACTCGTTTCGACACATTATTGCAACACTTTGTCATACATAAAAATCGTGAAATTACAACAGAACAGTAACTTTAAAAAAATCGCTATGCCGAAAAGGGGGCATAGTTTCCGTTTACAATAGGCAGGTAGCAAATCCGCTACACTACCCCCTTCTTTAAAAAGACTGTCCGTCCTGGACAGGAATAAACAACAAGTCAATATATATATGTATATAAAACAAGAAATAAAAAAAAACATTCACATATGCATAATATTAGAAACACTTAACTATAAATATTAAATTCATTTTGTGCAGACTATACTACTTATTATTTAAATTTACCAATTATCAATTCAAATAGACATATTATATACCTTTCATTATCATCCATACACCAAGCATTTTCAAATCTTTTGGATAATAATAATAATATTAATATCATAATTATAAGAAATACAATGTTCATGATTATATGCAGAAATGTTTCAAAACGTCCATACACTAAATAACAAACTATTCACAGTTCAGAAATGTTTTCAAAATGTCCATACATTATTTTAAACTAAATTTATTCACAGTTCGGAAATGTTTTTGAAATGTCCATACTGCTTTAGCTAAAATACGAAAAATCCTCCTCTATACTATTGATATCTTCTCGGTCGTCGGTTTGCGTTTCTATGGTCCTGGTTGTAGTGTGGTGTGGGCGTCCCTGACATCAAGTTGATCTGTATTCATGCTTGAAGTGACCATCCGAGATGGCAGCATCATTAGTGGTGTTTGCGTTTCCACAGTCATATTGGTGGAAAGTTGTGGATCAGCCATCCAAAAGGCGGAGAGGTAGTACACTGTGCCATCCGGGAAAACGACTTTCTCCTCCTTCTTTACCCCTGCATATCCATACGGAATAACGGATCCCTTGTAATTTTCAGAGCGAATGGCCTTACTCTTTATAGATCTTACTATCGCTGCATCATTTGTCGTTTGATATGAGCTTGGAGGAGCTAGAAACCTGTTGTGTATTTTTCCCTCTTGCACGGTAGTCACATTTGGCAGAACGAAATGACTACTGTCTCTCTTAAAACACGGCTCACTACGAGATCCAGAATTTAATGTAGGGTCCTCAATTACAACAAATGTTTCTATTTCAGTTTCTGCATCATTCCACTTTCTCTTTTTAGGTGTGGATTTCAATGGTGATATTTGGGTCGGCACGCTGAACAAACCTAGGAAATCTGTTTTTATAGGCGATACATTGGGATGATCGTCTATCCCAAGTATTATACTTGCTGGTGACGACATATTGGAAAATGATATGTCTACAGATTTTTCTGGCGTCTTAGGTGGCACTGAAACAGTTTCAGTCCTACTGTTTTTTGTTTTTGTTTTTGTAAATCCTTCTGGTTTTTGGTTAACTGGTTCATAATTGTTGGTTGGCTCATAATGTTCTAATCCAAGAAATGGGGTGGCAGGTATTGTTATTTCATTTGCTAGGTTTGTTTCAGTTTTGATTTGTGCACTGTGTCTTAATTCCATTTGTCTCTTCATTTTGGTACTTTAAAGAGGACGACAAGACGTAACCACAATACTGACACTTAATGATTTTGCTTGGGTGTTTAAGTCTAACATGTCTTATCAACCTTTTGCGTGTTAGATATTCCGCACCACACTGAAAACAGGTAAACATCTGAAAAATATAAATTTGTACCTATTTTTGAGAATTTTATTTATCTGCTAGGACTAACTAGCACCATGACCATGTATCCCAGTTTGCTTGCTATCTTATTATCTCAAAATAGAGTTTTTAAAAGTAGGAATAGTTTTTCCTGTTTTGTGTGAATTTTTGCATAAAATTAATATGCAATGTCAACCACAGAAATACATTTCACACAAATATATTTACATACATGTATATAAAAATCAGAACAATATAATATATTCATTGTTTAGATTAGAATAAGAAGAATATCAACTAATATTTGTTCTCTTATTTCTCAGGATTGTCATTTGATGGTCCAGCAGTACATTCAGTACTTTGACTTGACATCTTATCCAACATAGCAGCATTTTCACCCAGTTTTCTACTTCTCCATAAAATGGTTTGAGTCGATCATGATGAACGACTTGAAACTTAGAGGAAGGGCTCTTTTGGATCCTGTATATGACATCAGACATCACCTTTGTGACAAAATATGGACCATCCCAGTTTCTTTGTAGCTTTGGACTTCTCTGTTTTACTCTTAAGAGAGTGTGTAGCCATACAACATCTCCAGTTTGGTATCTGTGTTGGTTGACTCTCACATCATACTGACGCTTCTGACGATCACTAGCTTTTAATATATTACTTCTTGCTTTTTCTTGAACTTTCCACATGCGTTTTTGCATATTATCAGAGTATGCAAATACTGCTTGGGTCTCACCTGGAAATTCTTCACTTTGTGGATGGGGACCATATATCAAATCTACGGGAAGTTCAATTTCTTTACCAAGCATAAGCATGCAAGGTGAAAACTTTGTGGAATCATGCTCAGATGATATGTAGGCCATAAGAGCCCAAGGGAGTTGTTCATCCCAGTCTTTCTGATTTTGGCTAAAATACTTACTGAGTATGTCTTCTAGCGTGCGGTTGAAACGCTCTACTAGGCCATCACTCTGAGGCCTAAATGCAGTTGTTCTAGTCTTATCTATTGAAAATCTCTTGCATAATTCTTTAAATAATCCAGATTCAAATTGTCTTCCTTGGTCTGTGTGTATTTGACGTGGTACGCCAAACCTGCAAACAAAATTTGTTATAAAATTGTCTACTATTGTTGTTGTTTCCATGTCTGGAATGGGGTAGCCTTCAGCCCATTTGGTAAAGTAATCAGATACAATTAAGACATATGTATTGCCTTTATGAGATAGTGGTAATGGACCAATAAGGTCTAATGCGACACGCTCCATCGGTGCCCCTACACAGTATTGTTTCATTTTACTCTTTGCTTTCCTGTTTGGTTGCTTTCGAGAGTTACACATTGTACAGTTGTGAACCCATTTAATTATGTCAGGTTTGTAATCCACCCAATAAAATCTGTTCTGTGCCCTAGACACAGTTCTGTGTATTCCAAGGTGTCCTGATTGTGGATCATCATGCAACATTTTCATGACATCATTTTTCCATACCTCAGGAAGTAAAAGTTGCAAGATGTTTTCTTCTGTTGTGGTATTTATCCACTTTCTGTAAAGTACATTATTGACTAATAGAATACGATCCCACTGGGACCAGTATTTCTTGAGTTTTACATTCTCAATGGCTACGTCTGCTCAATCAGGTCTGTCTTTATTTTCCATTTTCAACTTGTATAGTTTAAACAAAACTAAGTCTTTATTTTGAGCCATCTGCATCTCTTCATTAGATTTATGTTGAAACCAAAACATAAAATTATCATCATCCAAAGATGGAGTTGATTTTGACTCCTGTTTCTTAGTTCTGTACAGGTGTTCAATGGTCTCATCTGATGAACTATTTATCTCCTTTTGGTCTTGTCTGCTGCAATAGTTGCAGGGAAAACATGGGCGACGAGATAAACCATCAGCGTTACCATGTTGTCTACCAGGGCGATGGTTAATTTCGAAGTTGTATGTATTAAGCATTTGGAGCCATCTGGCCATTTGTTCTTCAGGATTTTTAAACCTGAGCAGCCATGTTAATGAACCATGATCTGTGCGGACTATAAATCGTGTACCATATAGGTAGTGATGAAAATGCTTAACACCTAATATTACAGCTAGACACAGTATTGTCATTGAGCTTTACTAAGAGCTTTACTAAAGTAAGCTATGACAACTTCCTTACCATCAGTAACTTGTGATAGCACAGCACCAATACCAAATCCACTAGCATCTGTGTCTAGCAAGAAATGCTTTGACATATCTGGAAAACCCAGAACCCAGAACTGGAGCTGTAATCAAAGTGATTTTCAGCTTTTGGAATGCAGTTTCACATTCTTCTGTCCAGTTGAATGGACAATTTTTCTCAGTTTATTTATGCAGTAGTCTAGCTATCGCCGCAAAATCTTTTATAAAGCGACGATAATATGAGCAAGTGCCCATGAAACTTCGTACATCAGTAATTGTCTTCGGACTTGGCCATGTTTTGACACTTTCAATTTTTACTGGGTCTGCAGAAATACCTTCTGTAGACACAATGTGAAATAGAAAACACTTTTTGGGCGAAACCTTCAACCCTTGTTCTGCAATTTTGTCAAGAACTTGACTTAGTCTAGCTAAATGGGACTCAAAAGAGTCAGCAAAAACTATGATATCATCTATATAAATAAGACAAGTTTGCCAGTTTAATCCTGCCAAAATGTATTCCATCAGACGCTGAAAGGTTGCAACACCATTGCATAATCCCATAGCCATTACATTAAACTGGAATAAACCTTTAGTACTAGTAAAAGCAGTCTTTTCTTTGTCAGTTTCTTCCATTTGAACTTGAAAATATCCACTTGATAAGTCAAGTACACTGAACCATTTAGACCCTCTTAACGCATCTAACGAGTCGTCAATGCGGGGCAAAGGATATGAATCTTTGATCGTCACATTATTTACTGCACGATAATCTATACATAGTCGGGTAGAGCCATCTTTCTTCGTCACAGGTACTATGGGCGAGGCCCATGGACTTTTGGATGCCTCAATAATGCCGCAGTCAAGGAGACGTTGGATCTCCCTGTCGACATCATCTCGTTTTGTCAAAGGTAAGCGTCTTGGTTGTTGCTTAATTGGGTTAACATCACCCGTATTAATCTTGTGTTTAATAGCATTGGCTCTTCCAAGATCATCTTTTGTCTTGGAAAATGTATTTATGTGTCTTTTTAAAAGACTATCTAATACACATTTTTGATCGTCATTTAAGAGTACACCACTCTTATCTTTAAGCTCTTTTAAGTATACTGGCAGTTCATCAATGTTTTCAGAAGAGTTCATCTTCATTACCCTATCTCCTCTATTTACAGATTGATCTTGGCTTAATTCAACCGATTCACATGAGGCTATACATGTGAATTGCTCCATAATTTGTTCATGGTTAGTAATATTGGCTAATCTTATAGGAACATAACCACGACTTGGATCTACCAAAGATTTGGCAACCAAAATATTTTCAAGATGCTTTGATTGTAAATGTTGCACCAAAGCATTCATTATACTACTAGAATCACCTTAAATTTTGCCAGTAGTTATGACTTCAGTTTTGGGTGGAATTGTAACTTTCTCTGCAAGTGATATTTTAAATAAGGAACTCATCTGACTTTCTTTAATACATTTTATCTGGTTTTCATCTAAGATAAGTACTTCCTCTCCCATATCAAGAGTACACTTGTGGCTATGTAGAAAATCATAACCAATTACTGCTGGTACATCAATATCAGCAACAGTAAACTTTTGTACTGTTGTAAAGTTCCCAATCTGTATAGGTAAATCAATATACCATATTGTATTGACCACACCTCCATCTGCTAAACACAGTTTTGTGTTAGTCTTCTTTATTTCAGGTCTCATGTTTGAAGGGAGCAGGTTATACTTCCTTGGATGCAATATACAAATGGTTGACCCTGTGTCAACTAAACAATTAACTTCAATATTAAAAATAAAACATTTTAAAAACAAACTGTCTTGCTTATTCGACTTCAGTACATTTATGGACCTTGTGTCACTACAGATAGTTGATAGGGAGCGGTCCTCATCTCCAGCATTCAAAAGTTTCCCTCATTTTGGAATCCAACTTGTTTATCAGATTGTGCCTCATGAGTACTTTTAGTACTTTTATAATATATGTTCTGAATTGCATTATTTTTAACACAATTGTTTCTTTTATCCCTAGCAAATTTTCTACAGTCCTTTTTAATGTGTCCATTTATGCCACATTAAAAACAAGCATAATTCTTCTTTACAGTCTGACCCTGTATGTGAGTCAAATTTTCTAATTGCTGACTCATTTTAGCAATTCGTTCAATCAAATCAGTTTTACCCGAGTCATCGGTTTCACACACCATACGTAAGCCTTGCTTTGGATTGTTTAACCTCTTTTGGTCAACAGTGAAAGCTTCATATTCTAAGCCAAAGCGTACGCAATCATCAATTGTCTTAGGTTCACGTTGAAATATGGACAATTGAATTATTGAGTCATTAACTGCACGGACGAAACAGTCCTTGGCAAGTTGGTCACGTATCTCAACAGGTGCCGTTGGATATGCCAACCTAGTTACACGCCTAATTTCCTGTGCCAATTCCGGTAAAGCTTGGCCAGGCTTCCTATAGAATGAGTTCATTTGAACTTTATACATATTAACTTGGTTTACTGGTTCAAAATGTGATGTCAACGCTGACACTAGATAGTCGTAATCAAGACGTTTTACTGGTTCAATGTCTGTCACAATCCCTTGTGCAATTCCCCGTAAGCTTGTTGCAAGTTCATATGCTTTCATGTCATTATCCCATCTATTTACGGAAGAAACCATTTCAAACTGAACAAGAAAATCTTGCCAGCTACCATTACCGTCAAATGTCGGCGGCATCTTTTGCTTAAATTGACCTGTTCTGGTTGAGATATGAGTATTATTTAAATTAGCGTCTGTTAATACAGCTGAGTGGGAGTTTTCTGTTCTATGAAACCCATTCCCCACATTTGTGTCCCTTCGTTCTGGAAAAGCCATGGTGTCTACACACCTGTTTCTGTCCACCAGGACAGATGATCTGTACCCCTCAGTATTAACACTGTGAGGTACCTGCCATAGAGAGTTAGTGCTGGGCCCGTAGCACTGGTCCGTTTGACCCCGGAGATCTTCCTGTTGCCGCCTCCTGTCATATAGGAGACCAGGGATAACCTTATTTACAATAACATCTCCCCCTCCACAGGTTACAAGTTGACTTTCGTCGCAAGATTGACTCTCCAATAAACCCAATGTCCTCTTTTCTGCCTGCCTGTGTTCAGCTAGTTCTTTAGTTAGTCTCTCTGTATCCATCTCAGCCCTCGAGTCTCTCATTGGTGTTCTAGACCTATCATGTCTACCAATGTCCAAACCCCCTTGAACCCGCATCTGGACTTCACCAGAGGGTGTTGCATCAATCAGATGATCAATATCACCTATGTTATCCTCCCTGTCCATTGTTGATGCGGGGAGTCGTGATCTGTCTGCTGGTGTAGATGGTATCTCCATCTCATCACTTGGGTCGTCAATACTCAAAAGACTGAGTTGTTTGGGTCGGCACCAATATCCATCTTGTCTTCAGTTAGTGTGAGTCACTTCAGTATTATTCTTATCCCAGTTTCAAAATTTGGTATCCCCACACTGGCCACCAATGTAACCTTTTTTTCCTGGTTACCCCTGAAGTGACATTTGTACAATGTTTCCTCTGAACAATGACGCTTGGAACAGCACCTCCAACTCAGACCTCTGACTATAAAATGGTTCAATTGGAACACTCGACTAAACTGTGTCACACAAGACACACAAACACTCTTTTAATTGGGGAAGAGTGTTAGCCTTCGGGTCCTATGCTCCCCCAGATAGACTCAGCACCGTAGTGTTAAGTCGATCGAGACGATATAATTCAAGGTTATGAGGTTAATAAGGCAGCATTGATCAATTCATATAAAGTTAATTATTTAATATGGCAGGAATTCAGTAATGCAAATATTATCAAGCAATAAATATTGACAATACAATTAGATAACAATTTAGCAAGTTTCTGTCACCAAAAGCATAGTTAATAAATGCAATTCCCTTCACCAAACATGCAATTAATAAATTATTGAAAAAGCAAGCAAGTAAGATGAGATAACTCTGGCCAAATTAGTGCTATGATATTGCAAATTACATTTATTACTCAATAAGTAAATCTTAATCCCTAATATAATGTGTAACTTTAATGTGAAAAATGTGTCTACTAAATGTTAACTTTAACTTAATAAAACGTGGAAAGTATCTGAGTATTTCTCAACTATTGTTAAATAACAATATTACACAAGTTTCTATAAAAACAACTACAGTATACTTTCCATTCTTAATCTCATACCTAAAATTCGTGTAGGTAGTAAATCTTATTAAAAGAAATATGTGAATAAAATAGCAAGGTTTCAGTTCATAAAAATGCAGCAGTAAGAAATGATTAAAACTACTTTAATCATTTTATATCAATTTATAATGTAAATCAGAATATTGCTTAAACGACTTTATGTGACTGATACAACTCTATATAAGAGACTGTATTATTCTTAAATATATTATGACTCAATGAGTAAAAAGACTTGAAATAAGTCTAATTACTTGTAATGGAACTATTCCTTAAACCAAAATAGTAAAGATGAGTCGAAGACTCATTTAATGCATATTTGTATTAACCTTTATCTAAAACGTATTGTCGTCTGAAGAGTTCAAACTCTGTATAACTATATCTATGGATCCGTTTCTGCTATCAAAAGAAGTCAAAATAGACTTTTGTTGGTTTTTGGCTAAAGTTACCTTGTACCAAGTGAGTCAGATCACGACTGAAGAATTAATAAGAATCCTCCCTTATATAGTGTTGAATGACTTAAAAGACTCGAATATGACGTAAAAAATTACTCAAAAGACTTAAATATGACGTATAGTACGCTGAACAACAATGATTAGACCAATTTACGGCACATATATTTTACGGAAAAAATGTCCGCTTTGAAGCGACATAATGAGTCGTTAAGTATTTGACTAGGTTATTAAAACCATTGAAAATAAGAAAATATGTGAATAATTATGGAATTCTACAATAACAGACAATTCATTTCATATATAATATAACCCTTGGAATATATTGGGTTCTGTGCAAATCGTAAGTAAACAGTGACTCGTTTCGACACATTATTGCAACGCTTTGTCATTTGCCGATAAACTTTTACATAAACTGCTTTATCATTACTAAACTTTCAATTACCGTGGTAAATAAGATAAAATATTAATAAATAACAACAAAAATTTATATTGAACTTTGTCATACATAAAAATCGTGAAATTACAACAGAACAGTAACTTTAACAAAATCGCTATGCCGAAAAGGGGGCATAGTTTCCGTTTACAATAGACAGGTAGCAAATCCGCTACACTATTTTAATGATATTATATTTCAAATTATGTTGAACATAACAATCGTTTTCTTTTTACACCATGTTTAATATAACATATTCACTTAATTAGACAATCAAAGAATAATATATTAACATATACAGTCCGACCAAAGTTAAGCACCACCTGACTTGTTTCAATAATTTCTTTTCTAATAATGAACTTATTTCAAATCGGTTTGCTGTTTGGTTACCTGTACACACGTACTTACTTACCTGTGAAACAGGTTATTGATCGATTTTTATTTATATATATATGACAGGGTGTGTAAAGTGCCACGTGTACTTTTCAACATTTGTGCTTGCGAACGAAAGCTTATTTTTGGTGTAGAGTTTTAAGTTTCATTTTCTATTGGTTTGGTATGGTGCGGCAAAAATTAACCATACCAGAAAGGTGCCAGGCTGTTGGCATGCATAACGGTGGTTTTAGCCAGAGAAGGGTGGCAGACCACTTCAGGGTTAACCATTCCATCATTGTACGATTGATGCATCCTTTTCGTCAAACGGGGAATGTTATTGACCGTCCACGTGCAGGTAGACCTCGCAAAACGACGCCGAGAGAGGACCGGCTCATATCCAGACGGGCGCGGCAACGGCCGTTCATTAAAGCTGGTGCACTTCGTGGTAATTTACCGTTTGGAGGCCACATTAGCACACGCACTGTAATCAGACGCCTCCACCATGAGCGAATACGAGCGTGACGACCCATAAAACGTCCACAGTTGACATTACGTCATCGCCATACTCGATTTGACTGGTCACATGGTCATTTGGGGTGGACTATTCGCACATGGAGACGGGTCCACTGGTCTGATGAAAGTCGTTTTTTGTTACGCCCTACCGACGTCGTGCAACGGTTTGGCGCCAACGAAACACTTCATTTCAGGACAACCATATTTTGGGCACAACGCTTTTGGGGGTGGGGGTGTAACTGTCTGGGGTTGTTTTTCCTTTGACTCTAAGTTGGACTTGTACGTTCTTGATGGTAATCTGAGAGGCCAAAAATACCGTGACAATGTGCTCGCTCCACGCGTAGTCCCCCATTTCGACAATCATGCGTTGGCTGACAGGCAAATGTTCATGGACGACAACGCTAGGCCACATAGAGCCCGAATTGTACAACAT
>MJUT01017088.1:177463-188650 GCA_002080005.1 Gigantidas platifrons | reverse complement strand
AAACATAAATGAGGGAGGAAGGAGTCAACCAGTGAAAAAGACTTTTGACTGCTATTAGAAAAGATTAGAGAGTTGGGTAGGGATGAACATATTATCCGGTTCAATGTGGGGTATTTAGCTCTTTTATATGGACTCGACTCAAACTTATTGGAAACAAATAAAAAAAAAATACGTATAGGATATGAACAAAACTTAATAAAGAAAGAGAACGCATATATTTAACGCAAATAATATGAATTTAAAAAAACAGAATATGCAGATAAAATGATACAGGAAAAGCAATATATATTAAACATATAGGTAACACTGAATCTGTTTCTCTGTTTAGTTATATGTATATTACTATAAGTATAAAACATATATAATACTGAAATAGCGTAATAAAATGAAAATGTACACAAAGCAAAAATATACAATTAGACGGCAATATTTTCTTTAAGCTGAAGCTAACATAAATATAGCATTATACGCTTTTTTATGAAAAGAAAGTTTAAACAGTGCATGATGGTCATCAATTCCACCAATATCAACAAAACGAGCAATGCCCTCTCATCTTAAATGAACTCACTATATACAAAAAGACCACGACACATGACTTTAGAAAACTAGGTCCTGGCTTAGGACAGGCACAAAAATGTGACGGAGTCAAACCGGTGAATGGGATCCCAACCCATGTATCTAATATACATCTGTAAACCAGACGACGGGGAGAAGTTGTAAATTGCTTCCATTGTAAAAAAAAAAATGCAGCATTAATAGATTTATTCAATGAATGAAACATACATCAGCACAAATGTCTAATACAAACAGAAATCATTCCACACAGAGCATCAAAGGCCCTTTGGTTTACTTACCACATAGACGTTTACCTTATATGGCCTTCCAATTATCAGCGTACCTGAAGAAAATTATTAAAAAAACGCGTTGTGCGCACTAAATTTGGTATATACGTTTTAATTTATATCAACCTAATACTTATTGTTATACATCGATCATAAATAGCTCATGGCAACACTTTTAAAAAGCAATATCTAAAATAAACTTAAAAAAAAAATAGTGTGATTCTAAACCTACCTGTATAGGCCGCGTTAGAAACAACAGCAAATATAATGAATCTGTAGATTATCATTTCACATTTCATATTTTGTGTCAGTATCAACTCTCAGAAAAATATCATATACTACTACTGACTGTAACTATATACTCATATATTTAAATATCATTCGATTTCTAAACGTCAGTCTCCTCAGGCGTAAAGAAACTGTCTTTAATAATTAATATTTTAAATATTAAATAATCAACCGCAATCATACACCAAAGGCATTAATACTGCGTTTTCTACAAAAACAATAATATGGATAGTCTGAGCTTTTTATATAAAGAGTAAATTAGAAAACTATTTTTTTTACAAAAATGCAGAAAAAAGTAAATTTAGAAAAGTGCATTAACTTCTCCCTCTTGTCTCCCCTGTAATGGCTGCGCCCATGAATTTTTGAGAGCTCACTGTTAAAGACATTTTTTACCGTAAACGAGATGTAATTTCAGACTAATTTGAGCTTATCTAATGTTGTGTGGTCATTGACGATAGTACAAACTGTGGGGGAATACTGAATAATGTAATACTTATTAAATAAGTGGAGTACCATATTAGTATACTGGAAACTCGATCAGGCTATCATGGCAGTAACAGCGAAGTCAATTTTAGAACTGAAAAACTTAATGCTAGGATTAAATACCAAGGTAAACTCTTTCTCCACCAAGTTAGATACAATTGAAAACAAGTCAACAAATATGATTAAAGAGGTACAAGTAAACGTTGATCAGGTTAAAAGGGATGTGTCGGTTTCAAAAAGAGAAATTAAAGAACTGAGAGCAGAACACAATGAACTAAAGAAAGGCGTTGAGCATATAGAATTAGAGCGAATTAGAGCTAAATAGAGTAGAGTTTAAAACTATGGATCTCATGAAAAAAAGTATGGATGATAAACTGAAACAATTGCGCGTGCAGCAAGTTATGCTTGAAAAACATGAGAGAAAGTACAATGTTCTCGTCTATGGGTTACCGGAAGAAAGTGGCGAAAATATATGGACAGTAATAAGCAATCTTTTTGTAAAAGAATTGGATATAGATAAGGGAAGAGCAGATCGTATTTCCGTTGCAATTGCACATAGGATGCCGACACGCCAATTTCAAAGCAGACCGAAAAGTCCCAATCCAATCATAATCCGCTTTATACATTATGCAGATAAGCAGTTGGTAATGTCACAAGGTTATACACTAGCAGGAAAGAGAATACGGATTGTAGATGATTTGCCTCCGTGCATGAAAGAAGTCAGGAATGAGCTAGCTAGCATCGCATATAAGATCAGAAATGAGGAGAAATTAAAAACACGCATTAGAGTCGTTGGAATCGATCTCATTCTCGAGACTCGAATAAATGTCAAAGATAAATGGCAATTAAGAAAAAAAAATTAACACGTCTGAGTAGTTTCAATTTAGACATTTTCCACAGACCAGTGTACATACATTTTTGTATTTGCGATATAACTAAATTATTTAGTGATTAGTGTTGATTTTGCAATAATTCCCCTTTATGATATTTGGTATAAAAAAACTAGATTCTACATCTGATGAGTATACTTAGTATTAGTCGGCATGATGGTTAAATATAATAATTAACTGGTTAAGTTTTCTATGTAATAATTGTTTAATTTACTCTCTCCTACTATTGCAGATACAAATTTATGAGAAGAAGTAAGTAAACATGGATTAATTGCTTGTTGTGCTCTGTTTTTGTAGCCAAAATTAATAATTTTTATTTGTTTTGCGTGCTGCAATGACTGATTTTTTTTTTCTTTAGTTATTATTTACCTATTTTTCGTTTTATTATTTTAGTATTGTTGTCTTGGAAAATTTGGCACAGTTTTGTGTGTATATTTCTGTTTATGCTTATGTATTTATTTTCTTTTCGCTTGCTATTACATGTAATTGTTGTTTTTTAGTTTTCATGTTGTCCCTGTGTAAACTTTCCCAGTGTCCTGACAAATTTATGAACCGGCTAGTTTAATAAACAAATAAGTATTCACTGATTAAAACAACTTCGAGGGGCATGTACATGTAATATAAGTAATACCGGTAATTATGGTAATAACAATTGACAGTCATTTGACTTTCAATAAATCAATGTAATATGCCACAGTTTATAGTGAAATGTTGGACTAGTTAATATCCACTACACAACTGAAAGTTTACCAATTGCGGAATTATCTTGTGATCTTAATGCTTTAAAATACACTTATAATCAAAAATACAAAAGGAAATATGTTAACGATTACACAGGGACCCATTTTTTATGATTATGTTGCTTTCTTTAGTTTGTTGGCTAACTCTTTGTTTATATTGTGTATGCATATTTTGTCAATATACTTATTAAACATGCAGGTGTCATATATACGATGCCATGTAAATTATAAACTAGAAGTTACACATACTATAGGCATGATAGACTGGGTATTAAGCCAAAGCAGGTGCTTTTATTTTAACTACATTTGTTTACATGACATAAGAAATTATCAATAAGTGTCAACAATTAGGCCTAAGCAAATATATCCAGCCCCAGACCCAATTACAGTGCATATATTCTCAATCTGTGTGGAAATTGTGGAATTTTATCCTTTGGAAAATTAACTCCACAAGAGGTAAAAAATAATAATTTGAAGACAGTTGATTAGTTTGACAGTAAACATCATGATTGTTCACCTTGGCGTTCGAAATGTAAATAAAGTGTTCCAGTTTTAAATAGACAAACTAGTTGAAACAAGAGGAACATAAACAATCTGTAGGTTATACTTTACTTTAATTTTCTCTTGGGATTGCCTCCCTTTTAATAGTATTTCTCACATTGAAAAGAAATCATGTTTTGATAGTCATACAGTAGAATAAAAGTAATACCACATTATATGTTTGGGTAAAGAATTAAACATGTTATGTTAGAGTTTAAAATATGACAGAACAACAATGTCAAACCCTTACCTGTTTCTGTGTCAAAATAGTTTTATAGTTACTCTTTAGGCTTAACCAATTAATGTACAGGCAGCTGTGTACAGGTACATGATGTATAAACAATACTATATGTTTGAGTAAAAGATGATACTCATATCAGGACAATTCAAAAGTCTCGGTCCGTAAGATGAGTAACAGTCTGTTGGATGTAAGATCCAACTATATACCATGACTTGACCAATTCTATAGTTGTCATCTATGTGGCCTTTCCAGAATATTTATTCAAAACTTGAAATAGCCCTTCAGTCTGTCATTTTGTCTGTCCGACCATCTGCTAACAACTGTTTTTGGATGATATTGTAGAAACTAAAATGCTATGATTAGAAATGTCATATATATATTTTTGTAAGAGTTGTTGCCCATCATATTCTATACATTCGCAAGCTTAAGTCTTTCAGTCTGATTGTCTGTCTGGCTAATTTACGCTACACTTAAAAGGTACATTTGTAACATGAAGGTTTAGATATGTTAACATACTTTTAGCAAGTGTATGAGGACATGTCAGAATATTTAATATTAAGAAAAATAATAATGGTTATCTCATTCTAATTGCTGATATGTGACATATTGAATTCCGTCACACAGATTTCAATAATGAGACAATATTTTAAACATGTAGTCTTTAAGGGGTAGGTCTATATCATATACAGACTTACATAGAAATTTCTGATGATGCAGCATATTATATATGACATTAGCCACCTACACCCACCTCACACATTCATATGCACACACATGGTGAAAGGGGTCTTTTATGGTGAAGTCTCTCATTTTATTTGTTTTTTTGTTTTTGTTTTTGTTTTTTTTTCTTCAAACCATGCTTTTTCTCTCCGGCATACTCTATTTATCTCTCCCAATTTTTTTTTCCATGTTTTTCTCTTCTTTTTTGTGTTTTTTTATATTTTTTTTGTTTAAATTTCTTCTTTTTCCTCACCAATCTATCCCTGGTTTTCCAACTATTCTATATTATTGGATGTACTTTATTGAAATAATAGTTACTTGTTTTAATACATTGTTGTTTTTCTTTGTAAAATTTACAAACTTTATTGGTTTATTTCATATGAAATTGACTTTCATGTTGTTTATGGTAGTAGATTTCAATATACATGTATTAATATTAAGGTGACCAGCACAACTGAACAAGGTCAAATTGTTTTATATGTGTTTATAAAAACACAATTGTGTGAGACAATGAACTTCTATTTGTTTGCTGACTCAATTTTACATAATATACTTAAACTGTGTTGTATGAAATATGAAAAATAATATTGTGCAAATTGTCTCATACAATTGTCAAGGACTACAGTCCCCAGATAAGCGAAGAGATGTGTTCGACTACTTAAAATCCAAGAACTATAACATATAGTGTTTACAGGATACCCATTTTACAGAAAAATATGAAATTTCGATTAAAAATCTGTGGGCAGGAGAATGTGTGTTTAATTCACACAGGACAAACCAAAGAGGGGTTGCAATTCTTTTTAATAATAACTTTGAACACAAAATTCTCAATAATATTAAAGACCAAAATGGAAATCTTTTAGCTATTAATCTGATTATAGAAGGGAAAAATGTCACATTGATCAATATTTATAGCCCCAACAATGACTGCCCAACATTCTTTAGTAAAGTAAGTGACGTTATTGAAAACTTTGATAACCAATCAAACATTATTACTGGTGATTACAATCTAGTGCAAAATCAAGACCTTGACACTTACAACTATTGCAATGTTAATAACCCCAAGGCAAAGGAAAAGATATTGGAAATAAAAAAAAAAATATGACTTAATTGACCCATACAGAGAAATGTACCCAGAAACAAGAAGATTTACCTGGAGAAAGGTAAATCCTCTAAAACAAGCTAGACTTGATTTTTTCTTAACGTCTCAAAGTTTTTATCAAAATGTACAGAATATAAAAATAGAGAATAGCTATCGATAGACCATTCACCCGTACTATTACAATTTACAGTAAATGATTTCAAAATTGGTAAAGAAATGTGGAAATTTAACAATTCTCTTCTATATGACAAGGAATATATTAATATTGTAAAACAATGTATTCGAAATATTAAGAATCAATATGCGTTGCTTGTTTATAATAGAGAAAATCTTGACTCTCTGGATTGTAATGACATCCAGTTTAATATTGACGACCGATTGTTATTAGAAACTTTATTATTGGAAATCAGAGGTAAAACCATTTCCTATGGATCGCATAAGAAAGGGGAGAGAATAAAAGCTGAAAAAGTACTCTCTGATGATATCAAGATATTAGAAAATAATGTTAATGACAACGGACAACTTACTGAATTAGAGGAAAAGAAGACGGAACTGAAAATACTAAGACAAGATAAAATTAAGGGGCAATATATTAGATCAAAATCACAATGGATAGAGGAAGGGGAAAAACCAAGTAATTTCTTTTTAAATTTAGAAACAAAACACTATGTAAACAAAAATATTCCAAAACTAAATAATCAAAAGGGAGTATTAATTAAGGATCAAAAACAAATTCTAGAAGAAGCCAAACTTTTTAACAAAAATGTATACGCGAAGAAAGAAATTACTGAAAAATTTGATTTAAATAAAGAGATACCTTATTGTGATATTCCTAAATTGTCATATGAAGTAAAACATTCTCTAGAGGGGGAAATAAGTTACTCAGAACTAACTAATGCAGCCAAAATGTTAACAAATGGGAAAAGCCCTGGGTCAGATGGATTTACTAATGAATTCATAAAATATATCTGGATTGATATTGGTAAGCTTATTTGTAGATCTTTAAACTTTGGTTACACAAGGGGAGAAATGTCTGTTATACAAAGAAAAGGTATTATCACTTGTATCCCGAAAGATGATAAACCCAGACATTACATGAAACATTGGAGAGCAATAACTCTTTTAAATACTATTTACAAACTGGCTTCTAGTTGTATTTCTGACCGACTGAAATCTGTGTTGCCCAAATTAATAGATAAGGACCAAACTGGTTTTATACCAGGTAGATTTATTGGTGAAAATACCAGACTAATATATAACTTGATGCACTATACAGAGACAAATGATATTCCTGATATTCTGTTCCTCATAGAATTTGAAAAAGCATTTGATTCTATTTCATGGTCTTTTATTGAACAAGTATTAGATTTTTTCAATTTTGGAAAGTCAATGAAGCACTGGATTACAACTATTTACACAAATATACAATCTTCAGTAGCACAAAATAATTATCTTTCAGAATTTGTTGATGTCCAGAGAGGCTGTAGACAAGGCGACCCTTTATCACCCTATATTTTTTTATTCTGTGCAGAAATCTAAAGTATTCTAATTAAAAAAGAAGGAAATGTAAAAGTTATAGTTATATATGATACTGAATTCTTAATTTCACAATATGCTGATGATACCACCTTAATCCTAGATGGTTCACCAGAATCGTTGGATGCATCTCTTCGCTTACTACAGAAATATGCAGGAATGGTGTGGATTGGTAAGAAAAAAACATAGTCAGGATGCTATTTGTGGGAAGTGGAGCTTGGAATTGGGTTCCAGCAGATTTAATCTTCTATGAATTTGTGGATTAGGGGAGAAGGAAAAACTAAATTACAAATCAAAATTTAAAGAAATAGAAAATATTATCAAATCATGGTCAAATCAAATCTTATCCCATATTGGACAAATTACAGTTATTAAAACATTAATTATATCTAAACTTAATCACTTATTCCTTACTTTGCCAATGCCAAGCATACATATACTAAATCAATTTGTAAGTTAACTCTTTCAGTTTATTTGGGATAATAAACCAGATAAAGTTAAAAGAGAAGTGTTATGCCAGACATATGAAAATGGCGGACTTAAGATGTTGGATATTTATAAATATATACAAGGTCTTAAACTGACATGGATAAGAAGAATAATTAAAGGAAATTCGAAATACTCTAAACTACTTACTCACTCTGAAAAACTTTATTTAAATGAACTTGTTTATACTGGTTCAAAATTGGGAATCAAAACTGTTTTTGGAAAGAAGTGTTTGAAGCCTGGATTGAATTACAAACGAACCACAAAAGTATTGATAAAAACGATTTAGTTAGCTGCAATCTTTGGCATAGCAAAAACATTACAATTGGAAATCATACTGTCTTCTACAAACCATGGACAGAAAAGGGGATGGGGCTTATAAACGATTTACTGAATGAAGAAGGTCGATTCCTTAATTTGGAGGAATTCCAAAACATTTATGATATAAAAACAAATTTTCTAACTTATAATGGTTTAGTTGCATCAGTTAAAAATTATGTTAAATCGATGCATTTTAAAAACGAATATCTTTCAAAAACTAAAGGGCCAATCCTGTCCCACTGTATTGGAATATTTCTTAAATCACAAAAGGGTTTAACGGACATGTACAAAATTTTAAAGGAAGAACATTCTAGACCAATTCAGAAGAGAAATGGTCTCCAATACGACATTTCGGAGTTAGTGGAAGAGTTGTGTCCCGTATCTAGCTCTTTCCCGTTAAGAGTGCATAAGGTGTACATCCGGGTCTCATTTCTGGACACTCTTTTTAAATGGCTGTCGCCCTTTGTTACAAATAGCTGTCATTATCAGCAGAGAAAAAAAACTTTCCCTTATATACCTTACTGGGTAGTGGTTGCGTGTTAATTTCATATTCTATGCTACCACTGATCATTGCCTGGCTAGGTTAGGATTATTCATCAGAAGCTGAAACTGCAGATAAAGAAACTTTGCTATATTGTGCATTATCGCCGCATCGATATTTTATGATTTTATTTGTCACATTAAAAGAAACATGCTTCTTTTTTTGCGAAGGTATTTTCCCTGTGTCAATATTAGATTTACAGTAACATAATATACAGATAAACCAATTATTATTTGTCATATTAGATAGAATACATAAATAGCTGTGGGTATTATTTTTTTTTAAATATTTTCCTGCATCAATGTTTATTTCAAAGGAACATAATACAGAGTAGTTAAAGCCCGCCATTACGAATGAGCGTCCAATGGCGGGAAATAAAATAGTCCTTTTTTACCTCCTTTACAAAAGACTTTTTAACTCCAAAGTCCCGTATTGTGAATAATAATAATTTTGAATGGAAAAATTTCTACAGATTGTCTTTCATAACTACAAAGAACTCCAAACTTCAATGGCTGCAATATAGAATTACTCATCGGATTTTAGGAACTAATGAGTTTTTAAATAAAATAAATCTAATACCAAGTAACAAATGTGAATTTTGTAAAGAAACAGTAGAAACAATTGAACATGTATTCTGGTCTTGTACAAAATTATTTGATCTGTGGGAGAACCTTAACCAGTGGATCAGAATAAAATCAGAAAAATAATTGCCACTTAATATTAATTTAGTCATTTTTGGGTTGTTAAATAAAAATTCAAGAAACTATGTTAGAAATTTAAATATGTTACAAACCAAATTTTATATATATAAAACAAAAATGAGTGGGCAACAACTAAATGAATTGGCTTTAAGAAACTACCTGAAAGAAAATCTTGATTTTGAAAGACATTTATTTTATAAGAATAAACCACTCCAAATAACAGACACCTGCTGGAACCCCTGGCTCCCAATACTTATCAGATTTTTCTTGTTGTATATGTATACCCATACTCGCGAAAACAATCTATTGTATAATTTTCAGTTCATATTCTACTTTCAATTAACAATTACATCCCAATCCACACACACCAACGCTTTTCCTTTCATTCATTTATATGTCGATTAGTATATACTATTCTATTTAGTAAACATATTGATTTACTGTGAATACATTTAAATGCACCATATAATATTACCAATTGTCAATGATATTGTATATATACAAGTTATAAATATTACCAATAAAACATTATAAAAAAAAAAATTCTCCCTCTTGACATCGTCCGAATTTAAATTATTTCTATTCTCTATCAATTGGCTAAATAAGAGACACATCAGTATATATAGGATTGCTTGCTCGCAGTAACTTCGATGAACAAAGGAGGAATCGAATTACATGCCAAGATTCAAGGAAACAGCCATTTGAGATTCTAAATTATCTTTGATGTAACCATCCTTAGACCTATCTGTGACCCAACGACCATGCAATTTGCATAATCTATCTGAAACACCATGATTAGCTCCTGAAGAGGCACCACCGCTTTTTAAGCTATGGAGACAGAACCTGGCAAACGGGTTTATTCAACAACCACTTACCACCTTCAACAATAAGAGATAAGTTTATTTGAACAAGAATTATTTTCAAAATAAAAAAACATGATACCACTTTATTGCATAAAAAACTGGAATCCAAAATTGCGACACTGATTCCTTGTTGAATGAGTCCACCAATGTATATAGACACAGTTGCAGAAGTGGCCCGCAAGTATTGAAGCGAACAAGATTTACACCACCGCTCAAATTTCTTAAAATAACACTTGTATTTCTTTAACGTGGAATCCGACTTAGAAGATTGAACAAACGATGGCAAATGGTGTACTATATTGGCAAATCTTGAATCATTGGCATAACCATCAAATTGTTTCCATTGACCAATTGAAACTGTAATATACAAAAAGGAATAATGAATATTCTTGTAACTAAAACAATATACATATACTTACAAATGTAATATCAATTTAACAAATCATACATTGCGGCATTCAAACTTCGCAATTAAAACACTGCGGCATTCAACCATCGCAGTAAAATAATCAACATAAATAATCTGCGGCATAACACCTCGTAATATTTACAAATGTAATTTCAATTTAACAAATCATACATTGCGGCATTCATTCTTCGCAATTAAAACACTGCGGCATTCAACTATGGCAATAAAATAATCAACATAAATAATCTGCGGCATAACACCTCGCAGTATGCAAATAGTTCATATTCAATAAATCACTGTCGCATATATATCATTTCAATGCACATTCAAGAAAAGTCTATCAATAATACAAGCACATTGATTCTAAACGGTTTCTGTACAAATACACTGTTTTCTTGTGAACTGTCAACAAAAAACATCATAGGATGTTTGTACTCTCTAAAATCTATAGCAAATTTCTTAAAGTGTTCTGTAAAATTATCAA